>CAJQZJ010034210.1:2154559-2168524 GCA_907164525.1 Lophiomys imhausi | reverse complement strand
GTGTGTGTGTGTGTGTGTGTGTGTGTGTGTGTGGTTTTGAACCCCCTCAGCTCATTCCACTGTTCAGTCAGGCTCTGTTGAGCTCCATCTCATCTGTTCTGGGCTGTGCCAGGTACCAGGGACACCTGGACACATATCACACTGTCCTGAGGAGCTTACATTCCTGTTATTTGTAAATAACAAAAATGGCAACAAATTTCGAAGTTGGAGTATAATGCCTTGAGCTTACTGGAAGAGAAAGGGTAGGAACCTAGCCACTCTGGGATCAATGATTCTCACTACAGAACGGCAGTTTGTAGTTGTTCACTGCATTTTGTACTTGGAGGAGTCATATGAGCCTCACGGATGGAAAAGGCAGCTCCATATCTTCAGCTATTTCCTCGCTTACCACAGTAGCTAAAGACAGGACCAGCTTTGCTAGTGGAGTTACAGTAGGAAGACAGGCACCTAGCAGAGGAATCCAGCTCACCCAGAAGTTACAAATGAGAAACACTCCACTGTGGTGTGCAATCACTGAGACTTGGTGTCCACCTTTAAATCACAGTCTAACACAGCCTATTCTGTTTGATAGCATTAATAAACGTCTGTTTCACTTAGGAATTTTAGAGGAGACAAGAAATCACAGACTGTAGAGATGAAAGAAGCTTTGCAGATTAATAATCATCACCCAGACAGGTGGAGTTCTGGGCAGAAAGGGATCAACTTCTCTCCATTGCGCCTTTTCCTCTCAGTCAGTGGAGTTGTCACACCTCCTTTCCCAAAATGTCACCTACCATAGGCACTGCCCCCTTCACACCTGGTTCTTGTGACACCTGCTACCTGGAAGGGTGTTAAGTATTTCCCAGGTTAGTGCAGACAGCAGTGGGATTTTCCGAGCACATTTTTGTTACTGAGAGGGGAAGATTAAAAAAAAAAAAAAAAAAAGCCACTATGTCAGGGCTGGAGAGATAGATGGCTTAGTAGTTAAGGGCAAGGGCTGCTGCTTTCCCAGAGGTCTGACTTTTGTTCCCAGCACCCATAACAGGTAGCTCACCACCACCTGTAACTCAGTTTCAGGGTGGTGGTCTGTCTTCTCTGGCCTCCACAGTTTTGATTCTTGCATCCTGAATGCGTTCCACTAAAGACTACCTGGAACTAAAAGGCGGAGATTAGAAGCAACTCGTGAGTTGGCTAGATGCCAGTTTTGCTTATCCATCCACAATGGTTTGGTATAAGCCCGTTTTTCTTTTCTGTGGAGCGATCATTTTCCCCATGAACAATATAACTCTTCAAGAGCAATATTCTCATTAGCAATTAATTTGTGATTTTAAAGTGTGTTGTGTGTTCCTTGTGAGCTGCAGTAGCGTGAACAATGCCACTCATCACCATATTTTAAGTCTATTCATGCACAGGGAAAGAGTGAGGAAGTGCATTATAATGTAAATTATTCCTAAATTCTAGATATTCAGTTTACCCTGATAAACATTACTTAATTTCAAATTCTCCTATTAAAATATGGAACTGTTGGAGCAACAAGCTCCTTCCATAATTGTCAATTCTTAGAAGTGAATACTCCTCTGAATCTTGCATTGAGCGAGAGGAAAGTGACCGCAGACAGGAAGTCTATGCTTCCAGGGCATGCTTTGAATATCTGCAAGGAGTTAACTCTGTTCATTTACTCTATTTTATTTCATTTCTTGTTTTTAAAAATTAAAGTGCATGCATGCGTTTCTTAATGGCACACCTTGGCACAGGCCCATCAATGGTACCCTATGGCCCCTTGCCACTTCATCCTAACAATGTGTGTGAACGATCACTTGTGCATACATGTGTGGAGGCTAGAGGTCAACACTCCTTGTCTTCCTCTATACCTCACTACTTTGTTTTTTTGGAGACAGGGTCTCTCAATGAACCCAGGACTCATTGGTTGACTAGGTTATCTGGCCAGCAAGCTCCAGGAATCTTCCTGTCTTTGTCCCCCTGAGCACTGGGATTATAGACCTGCTACACTCAGCTTTTCCATGAATACTGAGGACCTTAACTGAGGTCCTCATGCTTGAGCCATCTCTCCACCTCTACACTGGTTTTCTTGTGTGCACCATGTTTTAAGCTGCTACAAATCCACAATTTAATAGAGAGGTGTGGTGTAAAGGTTAGACCATGGACTCAGAAGTTAGACCCTGGGTTTTACATATATGCCCGGGCAGATCTCAATGTAGATGGCTGTGAGCCACCATGTGGTTGCTGGGAGTTGAACTCAGGACCTTGGGAAGAACAGCCAGTGCTCTTAACCTCTGAGCCACCTCTCCAGCCCCTAGACCCTGGGTTTTAATTCCTCTGTCCCTGAACTAGTTCTGTGATTCTGAACAAGTTCCTCAACTCTCCGAGGGAGCTTCATCTTGCCTGTAAAATAAAAGATTATATTCCTAGTGCAACTCAGTATCTGGCATAGTATATGTAATTATGGTGACTACTGAGCAAAAATGAGTTTCTAATCTAGTCCTGAAGCAGAAGTCTGGCCATATCAATCCGTAATACTCCACAGTAGAATGCAAAAAGGGCAAACTTCTTCGGCGGACAATGAGCACAGAGACTGGCTATTTGAAGGGATGAAGTAGCAACCTCTGCCCTCCTGACTCCTGAGTGACACGGTCACACCCACAGCTAGCCACACCCATAGCTACCACAGCTCTTCCGGAGAAGCCTGGGAGTCCTTGCTTACACACAGCACACATCACACAGTCACCAGACAGGCCAGCCTGGTCTTCGGTGTCTCAGGGTCTCAGAGTCTCAGCAAGCCAAGCCTCTGCGGGTGAAGGTGCACCTTGTCTTTCTCAGTGAACTTCATTTCAATGACACTGCGCTGTTCCCAGTAGGAGACTTGGGGTTGGGTGGGTGGCTGGTGATGAGTACAGGAGGGACAACCGTGTCCCTCAGGCATCTCAGTTGCTCTGGGGAAGAACAAGCCTCCCTCAATGAAATTGACTGGGAGACACTGTCTCTACTATTGCAATTCACTCAAAACCTGTCTTCTTCGGGGTGATTCAGGGCCACCATCTTCACTGATAAAACTGCTTCTGATGACTAGGAGAGGGAGGCTCACCTCAGACAGAGAGAAGGCCGGCTCAGAATGCTATTGGAATAAGAGGCAACAAAGGAAATTAAGCCCTTAACCCATTCTTGTTTTTGTTTGTTTCAAACCAATCATAATTAGGAGGCAAAACATAAGATTAATCTATCAGCTCTGTTTTGAGCTGTGATTTTAGTCACAGAGCCATATGCCCATCATGTCTCTAGGATAATAGCTGGGCTCAAGAACAGGGACAAGAATGAATTTCTGGAATACTGGAGAAAAATGGCTTTTTCTCTCCATAAAGTGAACCTTCATCACTTACTTGAATGATAAAAACAGCAATGTTGTGGGTAAGGATTGTACTTAGTGAACAAAATATGGGA
The DNA here is from genome assembly GCA_907164525.1 of Lophiomys imhausi. Classification (NCBI taxonomy): domain Eukaryota; kingdom Metazoa; phylum Chordata; class Mammalia; order Rodentia; family Muridae; genus Lophiomys; species Lophiomys imhausi. The sequence goes on along the minus strand of CAJQZJ010034210.1, from coordinate 2,165,089 downwards.
TATACATTTAAATTTGAATTTCTGATAAATAATAATTTTTTGTATACATAAATTCCAAACATTGCCCAAGACACTTGAAATGCTAGGGACATCCTTACATAAAACAATTATTAAATGTTCTTTTGTTATATTAAATTCAGATTTTAAATGGGTGCCTGATATTTTATCTGCCAGCATAAATTACATGGTATTTTTACTCATAGATGTTAATCTGTATTTTTTCCTAAGTAGCATAAATAGAAGAAGGAAATAAGCACATAGCCTAGATACGGTCTTCTTTACTTATCATCTCAGGGTTGTAGTTTGGGTCTTAGAAAACGGAGCCCAGGAGAACCTGGCCTGGGTATGATAGCAAATACGCAGCAAGGCAGACAGGGACCTTCCCAGGGATGGGAGTCCAAGGGTGGTTATCCTCCCCACTGTTTACAGAGTCTTGGACATTTAGGCAACCATTGCTTTTTTTTTTCTTTTATGGGATAAAGTGTATATATATATCAAATTTACAGTCTTAACTACCCATTCCTGTGTCTCCTCAGACCCTCGAAACTGTCATTTTATTTACTGTCTATAAATTTGTGGCCACTTCAGATACTTCATGAAGGTAGCATCAAGCAGCATTTGTCTTTCTGTGTCTGGCTTGTTTCACTTAGGTTAGTGTCTTAAGGTTCAGGTCTCATCTGTGTTGTGGCATGAGCCTAATCTCCTTTCATTTCAAGGTTAAATTGTATAATATATAATATATATAATTATTTGCATTTTTGCTTTTTCAGTTACCCATCAATGGACACTTGAATAGCATTCAATTTGTCTATCATGAGTAATGTTGCTTGAACAAATATCTATTCAAGATCCTTTTTTCAATTCTCTTGGGTGTATATCTAAAAGTATAATTGCTAGATCATACAGTAATTACAGTTTTCAAAAAGTTTGCAGTTTTAGAATGTTACTGCAGAACCTTGTGCATGCTAGGCATGCCAGGCAAATGCCCCAAACCTAGGCTGCTCCTAATTATAGACTGTATTTCTAATTTTTTTGAGAGACTACTACACTAGTTTTTTAGCATGGATGTAACACTTTCTGTTTCTACCACTATTATGCATCCTTGCCAACATTTGTACTTTCTGTTCTTGTGTGGTACCCTTCCTATTAGATGCAAAGGAGTGTTGTTTACTATTTCCATGAAAAAAAATGAAATGAAACATTATAGCTAATTTTTAAAAAATGATTTCACTCTTTTATTGAAGTTTGAAGAGCTAATTTTGTGGATCTGTATACACTTTTTTTCTTCTTTTGATTTATTTTTATTTGTCTCTGTGTGTCACATGTGTATATGCCCAGAGAGGCCAGAAGAGGGCATCAGATCTCCTGGACCTGTAGTTACAGGTGGTTGTGATGTGCCAGATGGGGGTTCTGGGAACAGAACTAGAGTCCTCTGGAAGATAGCAAGCACTCTTAACTGCTGAGCAATCTCTCCAGCCCCTGGATCTATATATTTAAAATCACTTCCAGATTGCTAACTATATAGTTGTTTTAGTAGTTTAGGGGGAAAAAATAACAACAACAACAAAACCATTATACAGACCCAAATTTTTAAAAGTACTTTCCATTTTTGGTTGGTTTAATCTTTGAGTGGGGGATCCTTAGAGGGCCAACCAAACTTCATTTTTTTAATGGCCAAATAAAATTCCTTTATATTGGTATACTATAGTTTATCTATTCAGTCATAATGGGCATTTGGTAAAAGGCAAAAGATTTATACAATCTGAAGAGAAACCAGAGTATCATAATGGTCATTTGGACTGTGTCCATCTTTGGCTGTTATAAGTGTTCCTATACAACTTTTTATGTGGCCATGTGTTTCCATGTCTCTTGGGAGACTTAGTTTCCTGGGCTACTGTAACAAAACTCCATAAACTGGGTGGCTGTGGACAAGTGAATTTTATTTCCCAAAGTCCTAGAGGCTGGAAAATCCAAGATCAAGGTACTTATTGGATGTCCAATGGAGACTCATTCTTCACATAGGGGAAGGGAAATGAAGCTCTCTGAAGTATCTTTCAAGAGAATACCAACCCCTTCCCCAATGGTGGCACTTTCAGGACCTAATAACTTCCTGAAGGCATCACTTTCGAGTCACATTGAGCTTTTGGATTTATTACACCAGTTTTAATATATAAATGGCCAGTCTGAAGTACATATCTGGAAATGGAATAAGTGGATCTCGGGGTAACTCTGGATTGAGTGAATCAGGAGCAGCCAAACTGCTTTTCAATGCCTCTTTACCATTGTACATTCAAGAAATCTATGAGTAAAACCCAAGGTCTTCAGTGTGGCTCAGAAGACATAATCCTGATTTGTACCTACCATTCAACTTTTCCCTCCTTGGTGATATACCCTGAGCATCCAGATTTATCAATACCTCACCAACTCAAACCATGGTGAATTAAGCAAGTATAGAGAAGTAAGTCCTTACATTATTTACCAGTATTTAGATTAAGGTTAATTGTTCAGCAGTGTTAATCCTTAACCTGCCGTGGTAAATAAACACACAGACACCTGATGGATTTTAACAAGCCTTAGCCTGAAATGAGCAATCTTGGCCCATCTAAGCTAGCTCATAGTTCTATCCCTGAGTAAAGCCCCATATATACATACATCCCCCTGACTGTTATTCTCCACACTATGCCGATGTCCCAGGTCACATGGAATGAAGTTCTTTTCTCAAACCCATGGCGTGTGTCTCCTTCCTGCTGTGGCTTCTTGTCTTCTACTCAAAATCCTCTCTGCTTCAGAAGCCCACACATTTAGTCCTGCACCTACCTCTGTCTTTACCCAACCTCAGGCCTCAGCATTTATTCAACCAATCAAAGACAATGGTTAGCAAGCAAGGTAATACAGTATTACTTGATGTACAGCAAGCAGGCTTCTGGGAGCAGGTTAATTGACATTTAGAATGGATAACATCACCCCATCAAGCAAGTACTGAACTGGAAACTTCATCCTAACTGGTTAGTTTTTTTTTTTCCTGGAGTGTGACATATATACTCACTACCAGAGGGGAAAAGTAATAATCAAATGTTCTCACCTTCAAACCCTGTGAGTTACAATAATGGCTGTTCCAGCACAATAGTCCCACTAGTGCATTAGTGGCACAAATGTTATGGAAATAACCAACCACTTTCTGATTGGCTCTAAGGTTCACCCCACAAGAAGATATAAATACCCACTACTGAGAGCCAGCCCTGCCTTCTGTCTGCTATGTGGTGGTGTTGGCTAGGGAGAGATCCCCTCCCCTCCCTCTTGCCCTCACCACTATTGCCCTCACTTGCTGCAACATAGGGAAAGCAGGCCCTGCACCCTTCCATTGTAGAACTGGCCATGCAAATGGGGGTGGCAGGTCCAGAACCAGGGCTTTGAGTTGGCCCACCCCAACATCTACCCCATGGATGAACTGCTGGCGTGCACGAAGAGGTCAGTTCCACAACCCAGGACTGCAGGATCTCCATGACACAGGACAGTTAGGGCATATCTGAGAGGAGTTCCAGTGAGGTTCCAGTATTGACAGAGTAGCAGAAACCAGAGGCCTCGTACCAGACCAAGGAGTCATTATAATGAACATTTGCAAGCAAAATGTGTGGACAAAGGGGAATATTGTGGGACATACTGAGATACACTGCAGCTTCCACAATGAGCTGTTATTTTTTATGCTGGGACAGATTGCAAGGGTGGAGGGTGGGTCTGAGGGGAGGTAGGAGATGAGTGGGAACAGGGTACATGATGTAAAATTCACATAATAAAATTTTTTCAATTAAAAAAACCTAAGAAAGTTTATATTTCCTCTAATTAAAAAATTTAATATTAAAAAAAACCCACTACTGTAAATCTGGTCAAGAACCCATGGTTGAAAAATCTCATAGGTCCCAAGGGTGAATCTTTTACTATTGTTTTCCTAAATGGATGCGGTATCAAACTGCTCTCTAAATTCATATCTCTTATCTCATCAAAGAAGTTCCTTTGTGTAATAAATACCAGTTAGTGCAGAAAGTCACAACTGATCAAAGTACAGAAAATAAGTTTCTGTAGAATGCTCAGCCAGCCACAAATGGGGGTTTTATAGAAGAGGGAGTAGAAATGTAAAAGCCGGACATCAGGAAGGATGGGTATGAAACAATGATTCTGGACATGACAGGACTGTTGAACTCATGCACTCACAGCAGCTGTGGTTGCTGCACAATCCTGCACAAGATCAAGCTAGTCAACATCCCATGATGGCGTGTGTGTGGGAGGTTCATGAGCCCCAACCCTTAGCTGAAAAGCTATTGACAGTTGATAGATTTTTGGTTAGGTGTGAGGGCACACACCCATAATCCCAGCACTCCTGAGGTAGAGGCGGCACACGTAAAGGCTACTCAGTGTATATAGCAAGACTTTACACACACACACACACAAAGAGAGAGAGACACACACACACAAGGAAAGAAAAAATTAATAAACACTGCTTTCATCCACAGGGGGAATGTAGTTTATCTTTAAACTGCAAAGCCTCAGTGCTAAATTATTTTCTCCTTCAAGGAGGATATAATCTCATATTTAACCAGCCCAGCATTTTCAGGCTTACAATTAAGTCTGTAGAAGCAATTATCACCCTTATGGTTACAATCTCCTCCACCTAGCAAAAAACACAAGGATGAAACACAAAACCCCACCTAAGAAAGAAGGGGAGCAGGGGGCTAGAGTGAGTGAGCAAGCCAGGATGCTAACTTTGGAGAGCCCCACCTGAGCTTGCCATGCTGGTGTTAATAATCAGGCGTCTAGAACACAAGGGGCCATTTCCACTATCTTGGAGTGGAGCTTTTGCATTTGATCACATTCAGAGTTCAATTTTGCCTCATAATCTCTGTTGGCATTCACACCGAACTTGGCTTTTCCTGGCTGGCTCCATCAAACAATAGAAGTAACCATTTGAAAAGTCCAGCCACAGGAGTGGGGCTTAGAACCGCAGCGGCCAAGCTGATTCCTAGCGTTGGCCTTCTTCCCGGGGAGGGAGATAGATGCTGCAGGTTGGAGCAGAAACAGTTCTGGATGTGAGCAGAATGGAGAGCCTGGTATGGAATGTTTGCTAGAGAGTGGTGACTTCTGGCTGGAGTGAGCCTTGAATTAAGTTGGTACATTCAAAGTTGCCATAGAAACCCTGTTAGAATGCCCTAACTTTCTGCAGAGTGGGTATCATGCTTAAATGTTAGTCTTTTACATTTAATGGTATGTGGAATAGAAGATAAGCATTACAGAAAGAAAACACACTCCGAGGTCTGAATCACCCAAAATGCTGAGATCTTCTGGCATTGTCAGTCTGTCCAGTGGATGCGCCAGGAGGGGGTTTGCAGCCTCTGGGAGCTGTCCAGGAGACTCTGCGTGCCTTTGCGTCAGCGCGGCATTCTGAAAGGCCCTGCTGTAATTCAGCAAACCCAGCTACTAGCACTTGAGGCCAAATGAAATGCAAAGATCCTTTCAGCAACAAACCTCACTCTCACAGAGAGGAAAACGCCTGTTAGCAATTGTGAGAAGTTCCAGCTACTGTTACACCCCCCCATCCCCCTACCTCCGTTGAATTTTACCCCTCAACACCCGTGAGAAAAACATCGGGAGGCTCTTTTAAAAAAAAATGGTTACATTATCAATTAATCTATAGTATGTTTCAAATAAATATTTCCAGTAAATGGAACAAAACCCAACATTTATATGGCTTGCACCTAAATTATCATCATCTCGAAGCAGATGCTGAATGCAAGACAAGGCGAACAATCCACACTGTAATTTGCCCAGTAACATTGTCTTAGATCTAATTAGTGCTTATGCAGTTCCTTTACAAAAATGTGAAAACGGCACCAGGATGTAATTGTTTAATGAATTTAGTGCAAAGCACATCTGCATAAATTCCATTTTAGCTGAAAAAACTAACTTCAAGCGGTATTTGCTCCAGAGCCAAAACACTGAGAATTGTGCTCACTGTGCTGTTGCCTTGCTCTGCTGGCTTGGAGATTTCAAATAAATACTCTACAGAGTTAGAGCCTCCAGCTGCAGACCAGCCCATCTGTAGATGCTCGTTATATTTGGCAGTGTTCTAGAATGATTGCGCCTTACTGCTCAGAAAGGGGGGGGGGTGAGGTAATCCAAAGTTTTATTAAGAAAAAAATGGGGAATATTTGAAATATTTATTACCCAGGAAAGTTTCGAATCTGACTCTTATCTACTTAGAAAACTTTAAACACTTATTTGCATTGAGCCTTGTACGAAAATCGGAATGATGTTCTTGTCTATCAGTTGGTTTCAGTGAAAAAAAAATCACAGAAAGTTGAATTTGGACATAGGTTTACTAAAATTGGAATTTGAACCTGCTCTTTTGCTTTTCTGGGATTTTACTTGATGCATGACCAGCGTCTAATATGAAATTTCATAACTTCTATTAAAAAAAGAGAGATGAATCAGTTATGCTCAGTTATGTTGAGGTTAGCTAGAGATGTTCTGAAGTTGGTTCAGCTTTACTTCTTTCTTGTTTTTGCTGTTATTGGACTTGGTTTTTTGATGTAGCAGAAATGAACTGTTAAACCAAAACAGCCTTTTCTCTTCACTGGCTCTGCTTCAGATGGGGTGGGTGGGGACAGGGCTTGGGTATATGGGCTATGAAGATGTTGGGGCCTGAGTCAGCAGAATTCTATAAAATGATAAACTGAATTTATCCTTATTCATGGTAGTGATCCAGTTTAGGTATAATCAGCCTGAAAGCAGCATGCCCTGGTGTCCTGACTGAGCAAAACATTATTGCTCTGTCTCTGTTGGATTTCAGGCAAAGGTTCCCTGGAAATGCTGAGAGGCAGAAATGCCTAAAGCACACTTACAGTGAAGTACCTTGGAGGGGTGGACCCAGGACTATGCAGATGTCTCTCAGAGCAGCAGCGACAGATGCCTCTGACCTTGGGTACCTAAGGCTGGGGGGTGTCACTTCATGGTAGGACTGAATTGAGACAAAAGGGCTGGACCCTATCATCCCCTCCACCCCATCAATCGGGTATTGGATGTGCTAGGGAGGGGTACAAGGCTTGTCTGTGATCTATGAAGGGGGCAGGGCACAGTTCCCTGTTGCTGAGGGACATCTATGAGCTGACTGCAATCCACATCCTAGAGGTTGGCTCCCAAGTGAGGACCTTGGGAGTGAATTATCACTCCTATTTCAAACACAAATTTCAACCCACTTATTCCGTATAATAATTCTGCCCCATTTAGGAACTGTGCCTACAAGACGCTTGCCATCTCTTTCCCCAGAGAAGCTGAGAGGAAGGCTAGTGGTATGAAGTGTGGGAGCTAGTCTTGGGACTACCGTTACTCATCCCTGCATCTCGCTCTATCCATCCCACATGACCCTCTCCCTCAGCTGGCACCTCCACTGGCCCAGCTTACAGGCTAGGGCAAACCAACATTGTCCTTCAATGTCCCTGTCATCTGGTGCAGGCTGCACTTGTGTGCTACCAAGGTTTGCCGGGGAACATCAACAGATCCTAACATAGGTCAACATGACAATAAGCGCATAGTCCTTTGCTGCACTACAAACCAACAACCCTACTTCCTCCTGACGAACAGAATCAATTATTCCAGTTGAAATGACACCTCTTTCCCATGCACAGGGCACTGTTAGAACTGGTAGCACTTAAGTCTTGAGGGATAAGGTGACTCTTGCTCTGCCCCCTGGTGAAAATGTTCTCATTAAAGCCAAACTTCTAATCTTGCAAACGCTGTTAAGTAGGTGGGAAATGCAAATTGCCCAGGCAGGTCCTCAGAAGTAGGGGAGGGACCATGCCTCCCTCCTACGTTTTGGTTACCAGGCCCTTGTACTCCACATGTTAAGGACACAATGTCATGAAATGGTCATTGATGTAAGGTCCTAAAGGTTGGTGCCCAGTGCTGGCAGCCTATCATCTCCAATGCTGTCGTCTACGAAAGGCCTGTTACTGATCACCATCAAATCTTCCTGCCATATCTCTATTGCTTTGAAGTGACTACTGAGTGCAGTGCAGTGTTCTGTGAGGTCCTTTGTCAGTGCCACAAATACCCAGTGGGCTTCCAAAGAGCAGTTTAGGACCCCTATGCAGGAAAACAAAATCTGTATCTGGACTATGCCTCAATTCCAATCAATAACAAATCATTTCTCTTTCTGGTGTAGAAACACACAATGTGACCAAATCCTGCTAAATGGATGCTTGTTTTCTCGGAGGGATGGGGCCCCATCTGAGAATTAGTGTTTTCCTTTGGCTTGTAGATTAAGATACTTATCAGTGGTAATGACCCAGTCAGCCTTGATGATCACAAGTCCATGAGTTCGAGTACGTATAGAGCCTCTGATCTTACGGAAGTAGCCACCATGTTTATGCACCAGTTGTACCATTACTTAGGTGACCAATGATGGAAGTTGGCTAAAACTGCCTGGTGAATCATCTTGTCTATTTGGTTGGTTTTCTGTTCTCCAGTAGATACTCTACTATACTAGAGAGAGCACAGTGGAGTACTTACCTAGCATGCATGAAGCCCTGAGTTTCATGCCCCGAACTGGCTTCAAACTCATGATAATCTTCTTGCCTTGACCTCTCAAATTCTGACACTACAGGCAAAAGATGCCTGGTTAATGTCCCTGATATTTAAAGTCTTGCTCCTTCCAGACCCCTAGCCTAGGCTTTTGTTACTGTTCATGTATCCCCACATGGGACTCTTTCCTTTGCTCAAAAATGGATAATCAAGGACACACTCTAAAGCTCTTCATGTTGGGAGGACTTTCCTTCACCTATCTTTAAAGTCACTCCCAGGAGGGATTACTATGCAGTCAGTGTGTATCTCAGACGTGCACTCACAAACTCATATGTTTCCTCCATAAACTAAGCCTAGTCTTTGTTTTCTTTCCTCAGTTGTCCAGTAAGGGATGGTGTAACCCTCATTATCCCTCAGAAGACCATCATGCCTATGAACTGAAGAAGAGAAGCTGGTGTGACGATGATGGGTCACATGGGGACCTGAAGCTTCCTTGTGCCTTGCCCTGCTTGCCCAATTGGGATGCACCATTGCTGTCTAATGATGGATGCTTCCAGGCCCACCTAACCTTATGACTTGATGGGTTGGATAGAACTCAGATTGTCATGGAGAGTTTGACCACAGAGTCCCTTGATATCCCTTGCTAAGCACTTCATCTTAACCAGGGCCCACTGGCATGCCAAGAGCCATTCTTTCAAAAATGGTATATAATATAATTCTCTGCTGCAGATGGCATGGCCTTGCTCCAGAGCCCCACGGGTCTTCATTGTGAGTCTCTTATTTCCATAAACTCCACATGGCATCTTTCCCCACCACAGATACCTTGAATCACAGAGAGTCTGCTTGTCACGGGGGCCAACCAAGGTCTCTAATTACTTACTCCATCTTGTTCATCTGAACCTGTTAACACGATGCCAGTAACTTAGTGAACCAGTGTGTTTTCCTGAAATAAACAGATTAGTCTTTTTGGATTGAATTACTGCAGACAGCCGAAGAATTAGCACAGGTCTTGGGCAAGACATAAATGTATAGTTGTGTCTACTTCATGTCAATGTTGATTGCTTCTTGACACTCTCCTAGAAGGAATAGAAAAGACCACTTTCTCTGTACCCAAGTTCATTTTTTCCATGCTCTGCAAAACAACTACAAACTATATCTGTAGTAACAGCAGGCATTAGGACTATTACTTGCCTTGTAGTACCTAGCATCCTGCAGAGCCTCTCTAGCTCCTGTGGGGCTGAGACTGATGATTCAGATGAGGGCTATGATTGACATGATTCCTCCTGCATGCCTAGGTCTTTATGCATGGGACTCCTTAGGATGCAATGTTGCTTTCATTGTCATTCAATCTTTGGGCTAGGGGAAAGAGCCTTTTCAAAGTCTTCTCATTCAACTCCAATTACTTTGATTTGTGTCTCACAAGCCAAAAATCAGCATTGGGTTCTGCCAGCAACCAACCATGTCAGCTCAGTGACATATTCACAGACTAAGGAAGTACCCATTTGGTGGGTTCCAAGGTCCAGTGAGCCTGTTATGAGCCACTCAGACCTGGGTTTCTGTTTAATACATGGCTTCTGTATGCCATGTTCCAATAAGAGAAACGTGAAGATTCTCCAGATCCTGGGTTAAATTTAGAAAAACTCAGAACCTACACACAACAGTCCTGGATCCTTGTGGGTATGCTCTCCTCCTTCTGTGTGATGATTTGAGTAAAGGGACATAGGGCCCCTGAGGGAAATACTATTTAGGTAGTTGTCATATATGGTTGCTATGGTGATTCAGGGTCTTTCCATCTAAGGGCTCAAGTTCTTTTTCAATTAGTAGATGCCAAGTCTGAAAACTAGCTCAGGTATAGAACACTGGGTGAGGGATTATCCAATGCGCACGCGTGGGTACACACACGCACACACACACACACACACACACACACACACACACACACACACACACACACACACA
>CAJQZJ010034210.1:2136177-2151126 GCA_907164525.1 Lophiomys imhausi | reverse complement strand
ACTGCCTGGACAGTTCCCATTTTCTCTCCATACATTCCAGCATCAATCTTCAGCCTTTGGGTCCTGTTTCTCTGACAGACATTTGTTGTAGAGCAGGGATTATGAAGGACTTACCTACCCTGTCTTGGCAGAGTTAGGCTGTCGACTTCCCTGCTACCAAGTTTTGTCCTTTTTGGACAGCAGTCTGTCTGCAGTTGGTGCAAGGGGTTTTTTCATGCCAAGAAAAAGGCTTGCCCCTAAATCAACCATCTTACAGTGGAGGTTCTTCGATGCTTATCTTCTACTTGGAGTAGAATAGGGGGTGCTGTCAGGCGCTGATATGTCTCGATATAAAAAAAAATCTTGATTTAAGATAACATCTTTGAATGCCATATTCTGCAGATCTCTAGGGGTTTTTGAAGATGCCCTAACCATCTCTTGTATTTAGATAAGCAAATGTTGCTTGTCTCTTAGCAACTTGATTACTGGGTAGTTTAAAGAATATCTGTGATAGACTGTCATAGTAGCTAACAAAGAGACATGTTTGCATGACTAGGAGTATGTTTTAACTATCCTAGACCGTTTTAGACGGTTGGTATCAAGTGGTCAGAGCTTCACATTTTATTTTTAAGTATCTCTAGGTATGATACCATTGGGAAGCATTATCTTTAAATTTGTATCAATATACAAAGATCTATTCAATTGTGGTTAAATATACTCTTAATTATGTATCAATATACAAAGATCAATGCCTATGTAGTCCAATACAATCTTAATATTATGTCCATATACAAGGGTCAATACCATTGTGGCCAACTATAATCTTAATTTTGTATCAATATACAAAGATCAATACCGATGTAATCCAATACAATCTTATTTTTGCACAATAAACAATGGTCAATACCACTTTAGCCAAATATACTACTAATTTTGTATCAATATACAAAGGTATAAGGGCATATTCAATAATCTGCCCCTTCTTCTTGGACCTTCCTGTGCTATGTCTATGTCTCATTTTTCTCAAGCCTATGCACTCTTACATAGGAGAGGAAGAAGGATACAGAAAAGGAAAAGTAGGAAGTCCCTGGGGCTAACCTCCAAAACCCATTAAACAGGACCATTTATCAGCTTGTAATCTCTTCCCCTAAATATCAGAGTTTTCAGTTATCCTTCAAATAACCAAAAAGAAGAGCAGAGAAACACCCTCCCCACCCTCTGGGCATGGGACGTCGCTCTCTTAAAGTGACTTCCTGCTGATTTGGGTCGTAGTAGACCTGTTTGGGGCCCGAACCCAAATGGAAAAAATGGTTAAAAATGTTAGTACAATCCTTTTATGTTCAGTCCTTCTGTTCTCAGCTGTTTAGATGACCTAAGGAGTTTGTAGGCAGAAGCTGATCTTGCAGGCTTCACTGAGGTTCCGGCCGGGGCATTGTGTAGAGCTGAACGGTCCCAGCGACATTGGATTGCCGTGGTGGTTGCAGGCCCCCGTTGGAGACAGCTATTGAGGAAGTCTGCCAGGCAGAATCAACTGGGTCACTCATCCTCCTTGGTGCCTGATTTTGCTCTCTGCTGAGGTTTCCGCTGTCCAGCCATCCCCGGGCTCCCCTAATGGACGCTTCGATTCTCCTGGAAACATAAGAACAGAGCCCTGCCCCAATCCCAACCCTGGGACCATTACCCTCTTTTTTTTGGGAGGGGGTGCCACTTCTTGATTATTAATCGTCCACCAGCGATTATTCAATCTTCCTTTTCTGAGTGCTCATACGTCCACAGGAAGTGGAGTAGGGTGTGTTGGAACATTTTAAAGACACCAGGACTGTCTCTCTTATTTTGTGGGTGGGGACCCACTTCAGTAAGGTAATGCTTTGAGATGGCTTGGCCACTGACAGGTGAAAACATTGGCTGAGTCCTTTCATATTCTATTGGCCAGTTTTTGATGCTGGAACAAAAATACCCGAGGTCATCAACTTAAAAGGACAAAAGGCTTATTTTGGCTCACAAAATTATTTCAAAGGTTTCAGTCTGGGATCACTTGGCCCCATTGCCTTGAACCTGCAGCTGCACGTACATCACGGAAGGGTGTGTGGTGGAAAGATAGGAAGAAAAACTGTTAGGACCCCAGAACTCTTTACAAGGGCATTCTCCCAGTGACTAGACTTTCTCCTAGGCCCCATCTCCTAAGGGTTCCACCATCTTCCAACAGTGGTCTTTATGGAACACTTAAGATCCAAATCATAGCATACTGAGGTAGCGACTGAAGGTAGGACTCAATGCCTCAAGTATAACTGCCAGGGCAAAACCATTCCAGGGCAGGTTTCTTGATTGTTGGTGAGTAACAGACTCAAAGGGAGGCAATTGAAGGCATGCACCCTTGGATCTTGTCCAGATCCTATCTTTGGGTTCAATTCATTTGGAGTCAGTTAAGTCTGGGGTGAGGTAGCCGGCCCCAGGTGGTTCTGGTAAATGTTGTAGGCTGTGGGCTAGCCACCGGAAGGGAATAGGTCTATTGTCATATCTCCAAACCTGGACATGTTTTTGAAGAAGTGACTGGGCTAGTTCCACACCACAGCACAGGGGGAGGCTGGAGAACTTTCTATGGTTTTGCCATAGCTCAGAGTCACAGTCATGCAGCCAAAAAAGTTCTCCTCCCCTCCTTCCCCCAACTTCCCATGTTCCTCTTCTTTCTGTAAGCCACAAAACTGGCAAGATACTGGGTGGTTTCCTTGTAGGATGAGGAGTGGAATAATCACACCACATCATGTTGAAAGCATGCCCTCCCTCCTCATGGAGATGCAGGGGTTCACTTTGACTTTTTATTGGGTCTGCAGGACCAGGCAAGTGCAAACATACTCTCACTGCTGAGACCAAACTCCATCAAGACTCCTCCCTGCTCTTCTTGCAGTCCCCTGGGGTCCTAGTCAGTCACATTCATCATTCAAAAGTGAGTGGGTCTTCATTGTATGCCCGCCTTGCTATGCAGGCTATAATCCAAAAATGGGTTCCTTTGAAATATACACAAATATATTGAAAGTGTTCTTATTTTTAGCCTAGAACTCTTTCTGGATTTATGGAAGTATTGTTTTGTACAGTGTATCTTGTACCTTATATAAACAGCAATAACTCAGATTTCTCTAGTTAAAATATTTTAAATTCTTTTTTGCCTTTTTTTCCCCCCAGGGGCAGGGGGACCAAAGCATTAAACTTTGTTTTAAATCTTGTTTAGGCAATCAACAAACCAATCATATGACATTATCTCATAAACCTCAGCCCTCTACAGGGGAGCTGAACTTCAAAAAGTCACTCTGCTAAGGGAAATAATATCTTCAGGGCAGTTCTGAACATAGAGATGAATTTTTATTAAAGTTCAGGAGTCTTGACAGCTTTCTATTGCTGTGACAAAATACTTGAGACAGTTGACTTAAAAAAGAAAGATTTACTTTGGTTCATGGTTTCAGTCCATGAACATTTGGCCCCAGTGTTTTTGGCTTCGATAACACATCACGGCAGGGAGGGCATAGGAAGGACACTGCTCACCTACAGCAGCTGGAAGCAGAAAGAGGAGAGAGGCTGGGGCTCCTGTACTCTGCTGAAGGCCTGCTTCCTCTGACGAGCCCCCCTCCTGAAGACTTCACCATTCAAGATGGCACCACCTGCTAGACACCAAGGTGGCCACACATAGACTGTCGGGGGATGTTCTGTATCCAAATTACAACATACCCCAAGATAAGAGGTGATGGAGTATGACTGTTCTGACAACTCAGGCCACAGATCAGTAAGCTGAAATGGGATCTTGATTCCACTCCTCTTGGATTTCTTTATTTTTTCTGTGTTATATCTGTGATTTTTTTTAAATCACATTTTCTCAAATGGACTCTGATAGCTGTCCTATATCAGATGGAAACAGTAGTTCAATAAAACATGGTTGATTTTTCAAGGAATATAGAAACTGATCCATCCATCTGTCCAACCTTCCATCCACCCATCCACCTGTCTGTTTTCCTCCCTCCCTTCCTCGGGCCCTCTACCCTCCCTCTCCCCTTCCCCCTCCTTCCCTCTTCCATCCCTGTTCTCCCTCCCTCCTTTTCTTCCATTCTTGGAGTTTCTGACACTCCTACTAAAATGCCCTAACTGATCTTATCTTGTATAACCATCAGAAATCTCTTTGTCAAAATTAGGCTATAAAGCATAGAGCACAGATAATAAGAGAAAATTTAAACATCCTATCTGCTTCAATGATGAACTGTTGTTTCCCACAGTCAATACTTTACCAATGTAAAGCCCCATGGACGCTTTCTGAAAGTCTTCCATAGAAGGTTAAAAACATTCTCCCTCATCATGGTAAAAGCACATGAACAAGGAGACAGAGCAGCACCAGGAACTGAAAAAAAAAAAAAAAACCAGCCACACCTATCTATGGAGTTCATTTGGAGAAATAGTAATTTTTACTTTGAAAGAAGAAACGTTTGAGTCTGAGAAGTTTCAGTATCAAAACAACCTGAAAAAGTATTATGCTCTGTGTCTTTGAGAACAGGTCCTTTGGAAATGGAGTTGGAGGGACTGGGGAGATAGGTCAGTGGGCAAAGTGCTTGCTGCACAGGCCTGGGAGCCCGAGTTCGGATCTCCAGCACCCACAAAAGAAGCCAAGTGTGTTGGTGTGTACCTGCAACCCAGCACTGGAGGGTGGGGACAGCAACAGGTGGATCCTGCAGGCTCGCTAAGCCACAGCAGAAAGAGCAAGCTTCAAGTTCAAGCTCAGTGAGACACCTCACCTCAAAACTAAGGTGGAGAGGGGATTAAGGAAGACATCCCAGTTGACACTGGCACAGGAGAATGCACCTGTGGGCGCGCACACACGCCACACAACACACACATACCACACACACACAGACATACACACACACTCACACACACACACACACACACACACACACACACACCAGAGAGAGAAAGAGTTAAAAACATGGCTATGAGAAACCATTTCCTGTTTCTTTGCTGAGTAAGACATGGTTCATGTTTTCTTTCCTCTCCTCTTTCTAAGAACACATAGCACCTACACTTCTCAGGTTCTCCTGTACTTGGTTTTTGTGACTGAGTGACTCAGGTGACTGAGTTCTGGTCAGACCTCATTCTAGGCCTTGCTCGATCAAAACCTCTTCCAAACTCACTGGTTTTATTTTGTGACGTCTTGGGAGACCATGTGTGAAAAAAAACTATCTGAGCGACAAGATAGAAAGTCTCAGTCCCCAAATACTTGCCTGGAACAGAGACTCTCACGTCAGACAGCAGCTTCAGAAACTAGTCTTGGCCTGTTACAGTGCTGAGGTTAGGGGGCTGGTTTTTATAACAGCTGTCTTTATTTACTGTGAAGAATTTGGATTTTTTAAAAAGATTTATTTATTTTAATGTATATGGGTGTTCTGTTTACATGTACACCTGGATGCCAGAAGAGGGCATCAGATCACATTATAGGTGGCTGTGAGCCACCATGTGGTTGCTGGGAATTAAACTCAGGACCTCTGGAAGAACAGTCAGTGCTCTTAACCACTGAGCCATCTCTCCACCACCCCCCCCCCCAGGCCCATGTGCTCAAGGCTAGGTCACCCAGCTGACACCACTTTGGGGGAGACGACACCACTTTGGGGGAGACTTAGAGATGTGGGGCCTGGTGGGAGAAGATAGGTCCTTGGGGAAGGTGAAGGGATATCTGGATTCTAGCCCCTCATCCCCTCTGTTGCTTCCTAGCAGCCACCCACTATGCTCTCAATCCCCATCAAGATGTGCTGCTCTGCCGAAAAGGTAAGAGGTCAAGCTTGGACTGAAACTAGAGTAACCTTTGCTCCTTTTAAGTTGGTTGTGTCACGTATTTAATTACAGCAATGGTAAGTTCACTAACACACCTTATTAGCTGATTTTTCTTTACATATAGCACATACATGTTTTCAAAAGAATATTAGATTTTTCTGCTTAAATGTCCCTTTTGTTATGCTGACATATTTGCATGCATGCCACTTAAAAGTGGCAGTCTTGCTGGTTACAAATACCCTGTATCCTTGCACTTTAGAAGTTACATCCGAAGCCTCAGCTAGAGATACTTTGGGCTGTGAGTGAAAAAAATGTCAAATAATAAGACCTCCAACAAGATACACATGATTTCTTTCTTTTTCAAATCAACAACTTTTATCTTCATTTTAAAATATATAAAAGTACAAACAAAACAAAATGCAGTCATACTCTGTCTCCTTAGAGCTAAGTTGTTGTATTTTCTTTTTTTACTTTGTTATTTAATTTTACAGTAAAAATTGTATATATTTAAGGAGTACAATGTGAAGTTTATATATGTTCTGTAGTGATATATGATTACTGTAGTCAAGCTAATTAGCATATTATCTCTTCTAGTTACATGTATATATGTATTTGTGTGTATATGTATTTATGTATGTGGGTGTATATAAGTGTATGTACGTATGTGAGTAGGTGTGTATATGTATACATATGTGTGTATATAAGTGTGCGTATGTATGCATGTATGTATATATGTGTATATAAGTATGTGTGTTTGTGTATATAAGTGTGTGTGTGTGTGTGTTAAGAGCACTTAAGATCTACTCTCTTAGCAAATTTCAAGTATGTAACAGCTCTGAGGAGATAGTTCAGTTGATAAAGTGCTTGCTGCGCTATCATAAGGATTTGATCCCCAGAACTCATGCAAATGTCTGGTCATGCTGGCATGTGCATGTAATCTCAGCACTGGGGAGGCAACAGAGGAGGAACCCTGGGGCTTGCTGCCCAGTTAGTCTAGCCTAGTGGTGAGCTCCAGGCCAGCAAGAGGCTTAGCTTCAGAGGAGATGGGCAGTGTTTCTGAGGGTGACTAAGGACAGAAGTGTTTATTCTGGTTCTCTGTCTGGGAGCACAGTCTATGGTGGTAGAGAAGTCATGGCAGCAGGGGCTTCAGGCAGCTGGTGGCACTGCATCCATAGTCGAAGCAGAGTTGATGAGTCCTTAATGTCAGCCCAGGACCTCAGCCCATGAAATATTGCCATCCACAGTGGGTAACTCCACTGCATTTCCTCTAATCTGGATAATCTTTCACAGGCATGCCAAGAAGCTTCCTCCTAAGTGATTCTATATCTCTCCTAGGTACAATCAATATAAACCCCATCACAGACAGGTAACTCCCCTCATTGAGGCCCTTATATCAGCCCAAGCTCCAGCCATTAAACTTACATTTCAGACAATAGATAGCAACAAAACAAAAAGACACCAAAAGGCACAATGACTGTTTTTTAATGAGGACACAAAATGCTTCCACTTATATACCCAGAGCTTGCCATATGGATGTCTAGCTGCAAAGGAAGCTGAGAAACAGTTTATTTGAAGGCATCATGTACTTGAGTTTTATTACTAAAGAAAAAAAGAGAGAACTGCCGTGACGGTGATGACCAAAAAGAATTATTCAAGTTAATCACTGAAAACATATTACTCTACAGGAAAGTCAGCTTGTATTAAGTGCAATTTTAGATATGTATCTGTATATATATGGGAATTTTCTTTTTTTATACTTTTTTTTAAGCAGGATGAGGGTGTAGCTCAATGGCAAAGTTCTTGGCTTAGTGTGAATGAAGGTCTGCCTTCCATCCTTAGGACCATAAAAGAAATAAGACAGAATGCAGAGGGTTACCATTTCTAGCCCAGTCTCGGCCCAGCAGAATTCCTGTGTAATCAGTGAGTTAGCCATCCTCTAGTGGGCGGCATCACTTACTCGCATTATACAGTAAAGAAAGAAGGAAGAAGGAAGCGACTGTACATTTTGTTCATTACCATGAAGAGAGAAAATTACATGCATAAATAGGCATATAGCAACAGACTGGCATTGTCTCGATATCAGTGATAGTGTTAAGATTGTTCTATTGATTTGTGGATAGATAGATACTCTCTTTTGAGCCTGTTTATGTCTATGAATGCAGTTGGCATGAACCAAAACTTGCTGTATTGTCCATGTTTGTAACACCAACTACCATACAGAACCATGGAGAAAGTGTGGGAGAACAAAGAATAGATAATTCTCTTTAGTTAGATGATAGACACCTATATGTTTTCTTTCTGTGTTCTATAATTTACTGGTGCATAACATATACACCAGACTCACCCCATCTCTGTATCATACAACATTAGTTACACTTTGTCTTCATCACACTGCTGTATGTTTTTAAATTGTATCTATTTTGGTTTTTTGTTTTGTTTTGTTTTGTTTTTTGAGACATGGTTGCTCTGTGTAACAGAGCCCCGGCTATCCTGGACTGGCTTTGTAGACCAGGCAGGCCTCAGACTCCCAGTGCCCAGCAGATTGTATCTATTCTTAACACCATAGTTTCCCTAACGGCACAGAATAACTGTTTCATGCTAAAGATCTGGGGGCTTGAGTGTCCTCAGGGATCCAGTAGTGGGGACATCCAAAAACTGACTCTTAGCAAGCTACAACCATTGGACTCCCTGCCAGATAAGGTCTAAATTCCCACTAAAGGCACAAGCTGTGAGTGTCATGACTGTTTTTACAGAAACAGAAACTACGTGGGTGTACTGGACGCTGGGGTGCAGTGGGGCAGCTAGAGCAACGTTAGATGCAGGTGATCTGCCCCAGAGCCAGACTGCTGTCCTCTGATGGCCTTGCATCATCCCATAGCCCCAGCAAAGGGATCATGTCAACCAGCCACAGTCCCAGAACACTGCCACTTAAATTGTACTCTGCTTCCAGATACATCCCTCCCCAGGACAGCCTACCGTCTAGTTAGGAAAACAACATAAGAATATACAATGATCTGACTTTCAAACTGCCTATCCCTAGGAGCATGGGTCATCGACTGAAGTGGTTTGTGGAATGCAGTTAGCAGTTGGCGCACTGCTGAACATCACCATCCGTGGGTGGACCACCTTGCCCTGCCTTGCCTCAAGAAGGCAGATGGGAACCTTCGAGGCAAAAGGTGTCAGGGAGGTTTGCCTCCATGCAAATTTTATCTTGCCACGGAATCAAACACCAGTCTTTTTCGGTATGCACTCGTTCATTTCCTCCCCGCCGCACGAGTCATTTATTTGCAATCACGTTCGCATATTCTGGGCCCTGCAAGTTGGTTCAGTTCACAAGGGGAAGGAAACATAAAGATTTTGTTAATGGATCTCTTTGTGCATAAAAAGAACTCCCATCTCCCCTCCTACATGCTGTCCTGAATTCCCCTCTTCCTCCTTCTCCAAGTCTTAACTTTTTCTCAGAATGTCTGTGTGTGCCGCGTGACAGTGATTTTCTGTGGTAATTGCCTTCAACAGGAAACTTTACAATAGTGAACTGACACAACACTCACATATAAATTAGGTTTGTTTTAAGACAAAAATCAAGTTGAAACTTATACATTGGGATTTTTGACATTAGAAAAAAGAGACCCCCATCAACGTGAGTAGAATTTTTGACTGCTGTCTCCAAAATGTTTGCATTTAAATGAGAATCCCTCCCTCAGACCTCTGTGCACTTGATTTTACAATACAGCATTCAGAAGAGATAAATCATGAATTTATTTCAGCGTATTCACCTTACAACTATGCTTCGTTCTGCTTTATGCGAAAGTCGGGTGGGCTTCTATGTAAATCTCAGTTGTGAAATGGAAGAGCTCTTGGGCAGGCAATGCTCACAACAGGCTGGTGATAAAGAGACAGGAGGTCTGTGCTCTTTGGCCAGCAGCAGTGGCCAGCAGGAGGTGAGTCACACACCTTCTCTGAGAACACCCCTCCCCAAAGAAAGGATCCTGGTAGCAGTAGCTTCATTTCCCTTGCAATAGCGACAACAAAATGATGCCACAGACAAAAACTGTCATGTCCCACCCACTCCATCTGTCCTTTGCTATGCACCCACAGCTCCCCTCAGTCTACAAATTAATCTTTCACACATTTTTTAGCAAAAAAGTGTTAATGTTATAAAAGAAAAAAAAACAAGGAAAACAGAAAGGGCTGGGTAGAAAATAAATTAAATTTAAATTTGATGGCAGTTATGACTTTTTTTATTGACTATAGGAGCAAACAGTCACATCAAATTGGTGCCACTGGCATATAATTAAAACTACAGGGCACCCTTAATGATCTCTGACAATGATCGCGTGTGTGGTTTTTTTAAATATAGCATGCACATTTTGTCCAATTTGGGCTCTTTTTTCCTGTTGCTTTTGTCCTCTTTCTGAGTGGGTATTATTCATGAACCGAGTCTTTATTATCTATTTGGCCATCTGCATAGCATTGGCCATAGTTCCCTGTATTGTAATTTTGAGTGAAAATAAGGACTATGGGAGATTGCAACCCTAAAAATAATAATACTATGCTTTGAGAACTCAAATGTTTAAAAGAAGAAGAAGAAGAAGAAGAAGAAGAAGAAGAAGAAGAAGAAGAAGAAGAAGAAGAAGAAGAAGAAATTTGGGATGGAGGTGAGGTTTGGAGGCACATGGCATACATGGCATGGAGGTAGGAAATATGCAAAGCATTTCGGAAAATGGGCTCTGGGTTCTGGTGTTCATTTTGAGCAAATGAACATCTACTTGAATTGATTAGAGGGCCTGGTGGAAGGGATCTTTCTTCAGGCTCCAATGTCTTTCAAATAAAACAAAAATTTCTGTTTTCTCACCAAAGCCTCCTATCTCAGAAGATCTTCTGGTTTCAAAAGTTTGCATACCTCATAGAGGAGTGGTGGCCCCAAACTCTAGCACAGTGTCCTTTAGCTTATGATCATGATGTTAGGTATTAAATGGCTCATGTTTACGCATACCGGCTCCCTTGCTCTTAGTGTAGTGAAGAGAGATCTACCTTCCTTTTCTTTTTCCTCTCTTCTCTTCTCTTCTCTTTTCTTCCTTCCTTTCTTTCTTCCTTCCTTCCTTTCTTTCTTTCTTTCTTTCTTTCTTTCTTTCTTTCTTTCTTTCTTTCTTTCTCTCTTTCTTTCTTTCTCTCTTTCTTTCTTTCTCTCTTTCTTTCTTTCTCTCTTTCTTTCTTTCTTTTTGAGACACAGTTTCCCCTGGCTGTCCTGGAGCTTTCTTTGTAGACCGGTCTGGCCTCAAATTCACAGAGATCCACCTGCCTCTGCCTCCTGAGTGCTGGGATTAGTGCTTGTACCACCACACATGGCTGAAGGGAGATTTTCTAAAAATAACACATTAAAACATATTATTTCCCATTTTAAAAAAAGATTGTGGGGACTGTATTTGTAACTTAAGTTTTATGTAGATACTTGCCTCATATCCACAAGGCCTTGATTCCACCCTCTAAAATGCAATGTCTCTCTCTCTCTCTCTCTCTCTCTCTGTGTGTGTGTGTGTGTGTGTGTGTGTGTGTGTGTGTGCATGCATGCATATACCTGTATATATGTATGTATATTGGTGAAAAATAAACTAACTACAAACTGGTGAAACTACTATTTCTAAAATGTTGCCTAATCTTATTTGGTTCTCTTCCATCTGCTTTTCCTCCTTTTGACCTTTTCTTTCTGAAATTCTCCCCTTTTCGGGGTTAGATTACCTTTTCTGTCTACTTCTCAGATTTTCTTACAGCCACTGGGAGGGCTATCAAGGTCAGCTGATCAAACAAGCATTTTCCTAGGAAGGTTAAATGCATAGGGCTACAAAATATGTATGATAGTAACATTTTAGTCTCAGATGCAAAGGCAAAATATTCAACTTGCTTTTAATAGTTCTTGTAGTTTTTTCCTCTTAGTTGAGCCCTATTAAACTGGAGGAACATACAATTACAGTTATGTACACACACACACACACACACACACACACATACACACACACTGCTTGGATTTACTACCAAAGGAAGATGATACCCATCAATTCCCTCATTATTTAGAAAACAAATTATTTACTTCTACTTAATAGTGGCTTAAGATAACTTCTTTTCTATTTATCTTTCTCTCTAAATTAGTTTATGTACTAGATAGTAACTGCCTCCATGGCATAAAATCTTCAAATTTGGAAAGTTCAAGCTAATGAGTTTCACATCCATCCTCATTTACCTAAAAATATTGCAGCAGCTTCCAAATCAGGAGTGACAACCTGACTTCAAAAGCAGCCATTGGCTCATGTTGACTAAAATTTAGGCAATATTATTTTAGTGACTTTCATAACTAAATAAACTATTGTAAGTTTAACTCAACTTGCATAGGGAAAGAATATATCATTAAAAATTATTTGGAGTTGGGTCAGCCTCACGTGGCTAATGCACTGAAGGGGCTTGATATGTGGGGGGGGGGGGGGGGGGGGGGGGGGGAAGGGGGGGGAGAAAGGGAGGGAAGGAGGGAGGGGGCTGTGGTCAAGATGGAACTTGAATAAATAAATAATTAATTAAAAAAAAAGAGTTGGGCCAGATGTGATGACATATAAACTTTAATCCCAGTGCTTGGGAGGCAGAGGCAGTTGGATCTCTGTGAGTTTCAGGCTAGTCTGATCTTCATACCAAGTTCCAGGCAAGTGACAGCTACATAGAGAGACATTGTCTCAAAAAGAAAAATAGATAAATAAAATTTAGAAATGAAGAATTAATATCCTTAAGACTACTTTGATTATAAGTATTATAATAGTCTAGAAGTATTAAGCTTTTAACACATTGAATGGCATGCAATTTTTAACGGAATTCTAAATTATATCCTTGTATGGTAGTATTAGATTACCTCCATGAGATACGAAGAAAGTAAAACTATGTTATTTTAAATGCTGTTGTAAGGCTTACAGTTGAATTTCCATTAAATTGGTATTAAAATTATTGATATTTTTAAATCTATCCAGAGCTCCTGTCTAGTATGTGTGAAGCCCTGGGTTCAATGCCAACAGCTGAGGAGGGAGAAAGTGTAGGTTTTCATTTAAAATTTAATTTTTCATATTTGTTTCTTCAAAACTCCAAATTCTTCCTTAGCAGCAAATCCATGGTCTTAAGCACTCAACAATCAAGGTCAAAATATTTACTCTCTTATGAAAATAAAGTGATTCAAAGTCATGAATTTTAAAATACTTTGGAGATATGATGGAATAGGAATGCTTAAATAGTATTTAAAGACACTCCACTTCTATGAAATGTTTGGGCCGGCATTTTGCCTCCTCAGCCTTTCTTTGGCCTTATCCTGCCATTCCTCCAAAATATAACCCTATGCTAAACTCCGTGTGGATGTTAAACATTGCCTCCTAGCCACAATTTCCAATTGCTCCAATAACCAGAAAATCCATGACAGCTCGTGTTCATGACCTCTCTTGCACCTCCCTTGAACGCTGCTGTAGGAGTTCTAGAGGTGATCAGCAAAGCAGGTGGGAGCAGATGGTTATGTAGAGAGGTGACGCCATTGTATTCCTTGTAGCTCCATAGCTGTTTTTAAATACCACAGACTGATCATCTCAGAAGGCACGCAAGAAGAAAGAGTCTCAATCACACTTCTGACCAGATCCCTCCTTATGGCTGTGAGAGTTTAATTTTCATTTAAACAACAATAAATACAGGCATACGGGTTTGAAATGAATTATGTAAGCCCTTTAGCCATAACTGTTCCATTCTGCTACCAAATGAGCTACTGTTCTCACTCTGTTTTATGGGCTCTGCGTAGCCTGTGTTATTATATCTGCCAAATAAAAGCCAGCAAACCATGCAAATGAAAATATAATCTTTTATCTCTCCCAGTCACAGGATGCACCCAGATAGCATTTTTATTCAGTCATCTGTAATGTTGCATTCTCTGTTCTTAGGACCCTCTCATCTCATCAGGGTCTACAGAGAGGAAAGCAAATCATTTATATCCACCAACAGCATATATTTTCACCCAAGAAGTCAGGGATTATTTATTCTATTATATTTTTAGTTTGTCTGTCTGGTACAATAGAGATTATGGATGTTTCCCTTAAATGTAGGAAAACAATAGATAATTTCTTTATAAAGTACAGCAGATTTGGGTTTTGTTTTGTTTTTGTTTTAGGTAAAGGTTTTTATTTACTTGTCTGTTTTGTTGTTTTTCTTAAGCAGCAGCAGCTCACTGTTTTGGCCAGGAAAAGTCTTCTGCATTGGCCTCTCTGTGGTGGCTGGGACTGACTGCAAGTGTGGGCCACCTCGTGGAGTTTTCTGTTCATTTCCAAATGTCCTACACATAATGACTCAGAACATGATGGACTAGCTCTTAGATTCACCAATATTGATTTAGGATCTCAGAAAGTCACTTCATCCCATTTGGACAGTCTCCCCCAGGTGATGAAAATAATATCCCTTACCCCCTAAGTTTTGAAAGCTAACTAACTCATCTATAGAGATAAAGGAATCCGTTCCGCCCCCACCTTGGGAGACTTACTAGTTTGCCTAGGCTGACCACCAACACCTGAACTTAAGTGGTCTTCCTGACTGGGCATCCTGAGCCCCTGGAACTTGGTGTTGTAGCCTATAGGACAGAGATGCTATGATCCTACACATCTCTACTGCACACACAGGGAGGTTTCTCTGTTGGATAACAGTACATCCTCAGAAGTAAATTGGAGAGTCATGGAGAGGGTTTAGCAGGTAAATGTGCTTGGACGCCCTGATTTCAATCTCTAGAACTCTTATAAAAATGGAAAAAGAGAACCCAGTTCATGAAGTTGTTCTCTGAACTCTGTATGTGTTCTGTGGCATGTACACTTCCACAGATCATGCACACACGTCATACACACAACAATAAGTAAAGTGTTTTTTACATGAATGAGTATACTTCTCTCTCTCCCTCCAACTCCTCCTATCCCCAACCACTGCCTCCAGAATTCAGGTGTTTTTGTTTTTTAAGAATGCAAACTAGTGGGGTGAGGTCATGAATGTTTGTAGTTTTTAGCGCTTGGAAGGCTGGGAAGGGGGCAGTTGCTATTTTTTCATGGCTTCCCTTGGATACAGAGTGAGGAAGGAAGGAAGGAAGGAAGGAAGGAAGGAAGGAAGGAAGGAAGG
>CAJQZJ010034210.1:2097700-2126655 GCA_907164525.1 Lophiomys imhausi | reverse complement strand
GGCGGAGTTAGTTAGTGCGGCGGAGGGCGGGCGGTGCGGGCTCGCCTCGCCTCGCCTCGCCTGGCCGCGCTCCCCGGCCGGTGCAGCTGCGGCGCGGGGCGGACTCGGTGCAGCTGCGGCGGCGCCTCCCGGTGCGGAGGGCGGGCGGGGGAGGGGTCCGGGCCGCCGCAGCTGCAGCGCCCGGGACGGCCGCGGCTCCCGGGCCGGTGCAGCTGCAGGGCCGGGGGAGGGGGAGGGCGCGGCGCCCCGGTTGCGGTTGCCGGGAGGCCCCGGGGGCCGGCGCGCGGCGGCGGCGGGGGAGCGGTCGCCGCGCCGCTTCTTGCGACTTTTCTTTTGTTGTTGCCGCGACCCGGGTCTGTTTTCTCGGCCGTTGTGGAAGGTGTTTTCCTGCTGCACCAGCTCTCTGCCCTGCACCTCCTTCCCCGTGGCTTCTACCCTTCCTCTTTTCCTGAGTGCTTTATGCACGGCCAACTGCGCGAAGATTTGCATTCCACCCCCCCACCCCGAAACCTCACACACACCCGGGGCACCCTGCCCCCACCCCTGAAAAACAAAACCTCAGACCTCACAGAACCTCCGTGGGTCCGTGGTAGCGGTGGACGGGTTGATCTATGGAGTGGATGTCTTCGGGCCATTGCGGTTCTTGGGGCTCATTAAACTGTCACTCACCCCCACCACCACCCCACTGGGTAAAACGGGGTGATTAATGTCGGATATATTGGAGTGGGGCGAAAGCATCTGTGGAAAAGAGGGTGTGTGTGTTTGTGTGTGGCAGGGAAGTAATGTATCTTCACAGAGTGCCTCCCGAACAAGTCCAGAATTATGTCATTCACCGCGAAGTTAGAGAAAGTTAGGTTTGTGACTCGTGAGCGAGGGGAGGACAGAGTTGGGGTTCTGTTCTCTAGCTCCCTGCTTCTGTTTTCTAAGGCGAACCTAAGTGGTTGTCGTCCGGGTTGGGACGCTTATGCTCCAGGCCCGGACTTCTTTTTTCTCCTTCCAACCTCCCTAGAGTCTATGGAGATGTGTCTGACATTCGTAGATGTCACAGCACCTTTCAGGGCACCCAGCGGCCCAGCCCCGGTTACATTAACATTTCATCAGCCGTTAGGAAAGATCCGCAAACTCTAGCCCAAAAAGTTCCCAAAGTCTACACCTGGCTTCCCACCCCTACCCCCAAAGTGATAGAGACCCAGGGCAAGACAAAAGTGACGCCTTCTCTGAGCAGAAAGACGAGATCCGCGGTTAAATAGCCATTCTAAGTGACTGTACCAGGTTGTGTCAGTTTATTAATTTGCCTCATTGAACTGAAATACTTTCCAGGATTTCAGAAGTGCAGTTTCAGTTTGTTGATGCTGAGAATGGAAATTCGCATTAACTGTGGCAGTGTGAAATATTTTCCTGGGAGGTAGTTACAGATAAGTTGCTAAGTAAGAGTGAAATAATAAAGTGACCCATGCTAAAATAATAGTTCTTACTAAGTGTGCCAACATTTTGGGGATGTCTACCATTATCTCCGCTGGGGAAGAAAAAAAAACATGCTGTAATAATGTTGAAATGGGACTGGAGATGTCAAATGGGTTGGTTTAAAAATATCCCTAAGCTGCCTTTGAAACTAAACGTTGGAGTTGAATAAAAGTGAATGTGGGTTTCCTGAATAGCACCGAGCTTGAGTGTGCTGTCATATGTAAGCCAGTCCACCAACTTGAGGCAGAAGTGTTGCGATTCCATAAATACAGTAGGACTCCATATGCTGAGCTTTTCAATTTCTTCTGTTAGAAAGTTTGGGGGGGAAAAGGAAGACTTTGAAGTATTTTGTTTATACTAACAGAAGAGAAAAGTTCTCCTAAGAAGGAGCTGGTGGCAGGAGTGTAGAGGAGTAGCATATGGCATTAAAGGAGCACAGCTGGAGGTAGCATTTCCATCTGAGCATGATGTCAGAGCAGCTGACAGCCTGCCATCCCTCAGCCTTTTATTCTAACACACAGACAGGGAGTCAGTGTGTGCGGGTCTGTGGTGGAGAAGGTATCTCATTCCTCTCCAACATCATCTCCACTTCGCATCTGTCTCTCCTGGTCTGCTTTTTTTCCACCAATGTAACAGACCTGGAGCCAGCAAGACTCCGAGGGAAGGACATAATCAAGTTTATGTGTCCTAAAGGTAGGAGTAGCAAGAGATTAGATTGAGCATCTTTCTGTTTGGGTGTTTTATTATTTTTTTAAATCACATTACTTTTCTGATCCACTTTATGAATAATATGTGAAATTGAGCATGAAGTGATGGTCTTACTGGAGTTGAAAGGCTTGGGTTTGCTTGGTCTGATTTTTTTTAATTGGTTTTATTTGAGCAAGTAAATAACTTTAATACACAGAAATATTTCAAGTTTTCAGATGGTAAGAAAGGCTTTTGGAGATCACTTTGGATTAAGATGCCTTTTGTTCACTGCTGTTTAGATTCCTTTTGCTTGAGTGGGGCAGAAATAGTAAACTGTCTGGAATCCAGCTTTCAAACTTATATGAGGAGATTATTTTGGTTAAGAAGCTAGGTTGTTGTGTAATTAATTCCACTGTGAAACTTTATTCTTCAAAACATTCGGCAAGCATTACTGAAAGCAGCATACAGCTGTAGTGCTTTTGAAACTGGAGTTTTTTTGTTGCTGGTTTTTTGTTTTTTAAGAAGGAAAAAGGAGAACTTTTGTCCCTAAGAGAACAGTTTGTCCAGTTTCCTCATCTCTCTTTCAAATATGTATTTAAGAGATCTTTTATTTCAGCATAATAATTATTTGCAGGAGTTTTTGTGTTAGTGACTAATTTAGAACTTGTAGATTTGAGCTGCCTGAATTGGCCAGACAGCTGTAATCGCACTCCTCTATTCTTAATCTCTTTATCTGGGCAGCAGCTGCCATATGGCCACAGTCAGCTGGATCAGATGTTTATAAGCTTCCTTCTTCGTCCCTCTCTGTCCTCTCAGCCTCCTAATTTGATCTCAGCTACCTTGTGAGCTGCCCTCCAGTCTTTATTTTTAGCCCTCTCACGGATTAGGATTGATGTTAGCTGTGGAGCACTTAGAGTGATTGTATTGTAAATCTTGGTTTATTCTATTGGTGGTGTCTTCCGGGAGGTATCTGGGGTTAGGATGGAAGTTTCACTGTGTCTAAGTCATAGTGTGGAGAAGGAGAGAAGTCGTTCTGAATATTAACTTCATCTCCATCCTTAGATGCACTTGCTGAGATGGAAGGTGGGGAGCCCTGCTTCTGGTCCCAGGATGGGGAAGTGGGCTCTGCTTGTCTTAAAGGAGTTTCAGCTACTACAGTTGGATTTTTACCTGGTCTTTGCCTTCTTTACTTTCACCACCCTCCCTTGCCAGGAAATATGGCAAAGATGCATAATTGAAAGAATAGAAGCTATTGGGAAAACAAAATATATCAAGTTATTATTGAAACAAAGTATTTGCTCTTGAATACCTAAGACAGAGCCAGGGAGAAAACGTTTGTGTTTTTGGGTTTTGTTTTGTTTTGATTTCTAGAAAGGCTTTTAAAAATACTAAATATTGGACCTATGAAGCTTTTGTACCTCATTTTATAGTGGTAAAAGTTTGATTAGTTTTAATATGGAGTTTGTTTTGCCCTGTAGCAGGTCAAAGTTTAGATGAAAATCATCAAAGTTAACAGCCTCTCTGGTTGATAATGTTGAAGTAGAGGTTCTACAAAGAAACAGAACCCCCCCCCATTCATTTCTAAAGTGTTTGGATTTGTTCATAGTAAAGATGATCTTTCCCATCTGTCGGTGCAGTTCCGTCTGATCTCCTGTGTGCGCAGTACCTGCAAATCTTACGGCACCAACATCTGTTCTTATACACAGGGCTTTTGTTGTTGTAACACTCTGACTTTAAAAGTAAGTTGTTTGCTGATTTCTGGACTAATTATGCAATTTCATTTTTTTTCTCAATTCAGCCAAATGTGTGTGTGTTCATTCTGTGCTTTCTAAGTAGTCAGGTATGGAAGTGATAACATTAAAAGAAAGGTTGGACAAGTTCTCTTGACTCTTCCAGAATTTGTGTGGGACTTTGCTTTGTTATTATGAGTTCTTTCCCTTTGCAGTTAAAGCTGTCTAGTAGGTTTTGTGGGATATCATTTGATGAGTAGTTAGTTAAATTTCTTCTGGAAGAGGTCTGAATTTTTGTTCTCAGTAATAGGCTGTAGCTAAAGGAAGGAGTTCTGAGAGGGTTGAGTGAGTCCTTGGCAAGTGCATTTAGGTCGCATGTGTGACTTGGGAGTCCTTGGGGTGTGAGCCTGATTTAAAATTCAAGAGACATGTAGCTCTTCACCACTAAGGCAGATATTTTTAAAGTAGGGACTAGAGGCTAAACTGACCAGGCTCTAACAAGAAACTCCTCTTTCCCCAGGTTATGAAGACAGCATGGAGTTTCCAGACCACAGCAGACATTTGCTGCAGTGTCTGAGTGAGCAGAGGCACCAGGGCTTTCTTTGTGACTGCACTGTTCTGGTGGGAGATGCCCAGTTCCGTGCGCACCGAGCTGTGCTGGCTTCATGCAGCATGTACTTCCACCTCTTTTACAAGGACCAGCTGGACAAAAGAGACATTGTTCATCTGAACAGCGACATTGTGACAGCCCCCGCTTTCGCTCTCCTGCTTGAATTCATGTACGAAGGGAAACTCCAGTTCAAGGACTTGCCCATTGAGGACGTGCTGGCAGCTGCCAGTTATCTCCACATGTATGACATTGTCAAAGTCTGCAAAAAGAAGCTGAAAGAGAAAGCCACCACAGAGGCAGACAGCACCAAAAAGGAAGAGGATGCTTCAAGTTGTTCGGACAAAGTCGAGAGCCTCTCGGACGGCAGCAGCCACATGGCAGGTGACCTGCCCAGCGATGAAGATGAAGGCGAAGATGAGAAATTGAACATTCTTCCCAGCAAAAGGGACTTGGCAGCTGAGCCTGGGAACATGTGGATGCGATTGCCCTCGGACTCGGCAGGCATCCCCCAGGCTGGCGGAGAGGCCGAGCCACACGCCACAGCAGCTGGAAAAACAGTAGCCAGCCCCTGCAGCTCAACAGAGTCTTTGTCCCAGAGGTCTGTCACCTCCGTGAGGGACTCAGCAGATGTTGACTGTGTGCTGGACCTGTCTGTCAAGTCCAGCCTTTCAGGAGTTGAAAATCTGAACAGCTCTTATTTCTCTTCACAGGACATGCTGAGAAGCAACCTGGTGCAGGTGAAGGTGGAGAAAGAGGCGTCCTGTGATGACAGTGATGTTGGCACTAATGACTATGACATGGAACATAGCACTGTGAAAGAGGGTGTGAGCACTAACAACAGGGTACAGTATGAGCCGGCCCACCTGGCTCCTCTGAGGGAGGACTCGGTCCTGAGGGAGCTGGATCGGGAGGACAAAGCCAGTGATGATGAGATGATGACCCCAGAGAGCGAGCGGGTCCAGGTGGAAGGGGGCATGGAGAGCAGCCTGCTTCCCTATGTCTCCAACATCCTGAGCCCCGCCGGCCAGATCTTCATGTGCCCCCTGTGCAACAAAGTCTTCCCCAGCCCCCACATCCTGCAGATCCACCTGAGCACGCACTTCCGCGAGCAGGATGGCATCCGCAGCAAGCCTGCCGCTGATGTCAACGTGCCCACGTGCTCTCTGTGTGGGAAGACTTTCTCCTGCATGTATACCCTCAAGCGCCACGAAAGGACTCACTCGGGGGAGAAGCCCTACACGTGCACCCAGTGCGGCAAGAGTTTCCAGTACTCGCACAACCTGAGCCGCCACGCTGTGGTGCACACCCGCGAGAAGCCCCACGCCTGCAAGTGGTGCGAGCGCAGGTTCACGCAGTCCGGAGACCTGTACAGACACATCCGCAAGTTCCACTGTGAGTTGGTGAACTCCTTGTCGGTCAAAAGCGAAGCACTGAGCTTGCCCACTGTCAGAGACTGGACCTTAGAAGATAGCTCTCAAGAACTTTGGAAATAATTTTATATATATATATATAAATAATATATATATATATACATATATATATATATACATAGATCTCTATATAGTTGTGGTACGGTCTAAAAGCAGTCTTGTTTCCTGGAACTGAAAAGTTGGGATCTTAACTTGTTTTTGCACTTTAGAATAATAGCATGAGAATCTCACTAATTTAGCATTCTGATAAAAGAAACTTTAGAGCAAGTCAGAGTAGAGAGATGTCTTTCCTTTGAGGGGTAGGCCAAGTTAGCCAATAAAAACCTCAGCAAATGGTTCTGTCACAAAATGCTTTCATATGGCTTAATTTTGTAAACACTGCATTGTCTTGAGCGCTTTTCTTGTCCCCCACATTGTTTTGTTTTGTTTTGTTTTCAACGTAGAGATTCCCTCCAGTTTTATTAGCCCCTTTATGTGTCTCAAATTGCATGAATATTTTCTGGCTGTTGGAAACCTGAATGCTTTTAGACCCAAATGGAAATTTTCTGAAATGCTGGATTATCTATTTTTAAACAAGCAGTTGACTTAAAACTTTCTGTGGCAACTTCTGGTTTTCTGATGGTCCCCAGTGAGAGAAACCTGACAGTACACTGGGTCACTGGGACTGTCTCTGTGAAGGTTTGCTTGAGATGAAAAAGGATATTGCAGCTTCAGCAGTGTTGAACTGTGTGTTTAAAATGTGAATTACTGTTCTTGTATACTGTAATTGATTACACGGGCTGGGGGGGTGTCAAAGAACTTGACAGGTTGTGTTGATGCTCTTAGTTGAGTCTTGAAAAGTAAATATTAACGCTACAGAAATGCATGAGTTTCAATATATTTTTTGTCTTTGTTTGCATTGTATAACTTTAACGAGTGAGTTTAAAATTATTTAATTTCCTTAGAAAAATAGCACCATTTGGGAAAAAACTGGTGTTACGAAGAACGTAAATGCACTGTTTTTATTTTTATTTTATATAATTTAAATTGACTTTTCCCACTGTCTTTAAGTTGAAACTGTTAAGCTGAATTAAAAAACTTAAGCTGCAAATTGATAACTTCGCTACATTACAAGGAACATATAAATGTTTACAACCGGCTTAAAGATTTGCATGTGCAGTGTGCATTTATAACACACTTTAATTGCACAGAATCCATGCCAGCTCAGAGTTCAGGTGTGCACATGTACCCAGCTGAGCGTTTTTAGAGTAACTACTGCACAAATTGACAATAGGTCATAGGTCATTCTCTCTCTCTCCTTTTTGCTTCCCTTTTCTTTTTCTCCCCTATTTCCTTTCCTTTCCCCTACCCCCTAACTCATGAAAAGATTCTATGGACTGAAAAAGCCCCAGGCTGAAAGGACTGAACTGCCTTGATTGACATGGGGAAGGGGTTAGTAGACTATGTGTATCCATGGGCAGCAGAGGCTGCGGCCCAATGTGCGGGGTTAGCGACCAGCACCAGGGCGGAAGCATTTTGCACAGTGTTTGTTTTCCTGTCTTGCACTTACAAATAAGGTCTATGGGAGTAGCATGGAAAACGTTTGTTGTTTTTCCCTTTTTCTTTTTTAATTGCTTTTGTTTAAAATTTGATCGCCTTAACTACTGTAAACATAGCCTATTTTTGTGCTTAAGATACTGAATGGAAAACTCCATTGTGTGTTGCTGGACTGTTTTGGAAATATTTGGTCAAATGTATGTTAATTTGGCTGTAATGGCATTTAAAGCAAACAAACAAACAAAAAAAGCTGTGAAAATGGCCTTGGAGCATTATCTTTAGTTACTTGAAGAGTTTCTAGTTTTTTTTTTAAATACAGTTTATGTTAAAATAATCTTTATTAATTTAGAGAAGACAATCAATGTCTGTGAAAGAACGGACTTTTTCGGAATTTTTTTTGTGGTCATTGTGAGTGATTGCTTTTACTTTTTCTTAGTTTCACATTCTTCCTTTGTTCTAAATCTTAGACTGACATCTAGCTTTGACAATCATAGTATGTTTTATTTCCTGAGGGGGAATAACTTATAATGCTGTTTAGTTTTGTACTATTGGTGTGTTGGTGAATTTTTAAACTGTGTGCTAACTGCAATAAATTATATGAACTGAGAATTCTTTGTGTGGTTTTTGTATTTTGGTCGCATAACAGATCTTGAAGTTTGTGTAGTACATGGCATCTTCATTTTAATATCAGCTCTATTCAGTTTATGAACTTATTAGAATCATTTAAGAAGACACTAAATGCACATTTAAAAATACGTCCCATTTACCCAGTGTGGATCAAGACTGTTGAGGTAATTCCATAGAAAATTGTGAATACAAAAACCTTCAGGTGGCAAAGGTAGTTTTTTCATAATAAGCCCCACAGCTGCTAACTCATACACGGTGCAAATCACTTTCCGTGCATGATTTTATCCTAAGTTGATTGGTCAAACCCATTCTCCCATGTTCTGACTTAAGTGGAAAATTGAAGGAGACCGGATGTCTTAATTTGGAAGACTGCTTGGCTAATGAGTGGAAGTCTAGGCAATTGAATTAGCAGGCATTCAGTTGTTCAAGATTAGCTGTGTGTGTCCTTTTTTTCTTGCCAGAACTCAAAAGATCTTAGTGTTTATGTTCTAATTTTAAAACATATTTAAGTAATGCACCATTAGAACTATACCTTCCTCTTTGTCATTGCCCCTTCCCTAATTTCTTGCCTGTTTTGTTGGGTATGTGTCTGGTAAAGGCTGGTTGACCCATGGAACTAACAGAACACATGTATATGGGACTTTGGGGGAATTGTCACACTAGCCTTAGATTGCATTGGGACCCAAGTCCTGAGATTGTATAAATACTAAAATCTTTAACTATCCATGCTCCCAATCCTAAAGGCAAATATGGAAATAATTTTCCATTACTACTGTCAAGGACACTATTACACCAAAAAGTCCATGGAAGATTATATTTCATGGGGATCCAGAATGTAAAGCACACCATTTAGGTCTTCGATGGCCTTGGCTAGAAATTCACAAAGATTTTATCATAAAGCACAATAAAAATTTCCAGTTTGGAGTGGCACATTCAGATTTTAACTGAAAAAATAATGTAACCATTCATAATTGGTTTTAAACAACTGAACATTTCACAGGAAGAGGAAATTATCTTTTGGTCTCTACACAACCTTTCCTTGAGCAGTTAGCAAATGAGAGAGGGAGGAGATTCAACTTCATTTTCCTGTGAGTTAAAGCTTCCTGAAGTCATTCAGTCCCACTGTCTTCATTTTAAGTGAGCACCACCTTAGCAGGCTTCTTGGGATAGATAGACTGTGAAACAGCATTCAGACTATGATTTGGAAATAACTTCTCAAAATCCCATACAACAGGCTTACAATGTTATTACTACACAAAGGGTCACATTTGGCATGTGATGCACAAGAATCCGTTGTTTTATTATTCACTGCATTAAAGAAAAAGTTGTCATGTAATCCAATTGGAAACCTGTAAAATCAGGTCCTCCTTTGACATCTGGCTGATCCCTAAATACATGCTAAAAATATGGTTTCACTTACTTTTAAAAACATCTGTTTCTTTCAGATAATCAATTAGACCCTGGATTGCTGTGGACCCAGCATTGTGTGCTAGGCATGCCCTGGGGAATAGCCCACAAGTAGAAGACGCTAAAGATGCCGGTTGGGATTTCCTTCGTAGTTAATTATGCTTTTGGATTAATAGGTGAATCAAGTAGAGTTTACCCTTAACAGACTTCACATGGATCTCTAAAAACAGGTTTTTGGAAGGTAAAGTACACTATATTAAAATTATATATGAACTCGTATTAAATGTAAGTATTAGAAATGCTTGTTTCCCTAACAAAATTCTTGTTTTGAACTGCTCTATGAGAAATAGCTGTTTTTTCTCTAATCTCAAACTTCCTAGTTTTACAGGTAAACACACATAAAATGCAATTTTTAAAAAGCCTTGAGAAACCCTGTTTTTAAAAATGAGATACAAAAATTTTAAATCTCTTAAGATCTCAAAGTTTCCTGCACTGTTTGCCTAGTTCATTCCTATAAAATTTAAATCTTTGAGTTTCAATTTAGTGAAAAGAAATTACACATACCTCTGGGTAGAACATTTTTAATTGTAGATACTGATCTAAGTTTTGATTAAAATTATTTATTGCAATGTTTGAAATTGCTGATAATGTATACTATATGAGGTAAGTTCAAATTTTAAAGTTCAGGACAGATAATCTGTGTTGTTTTCATTAAAGTCCTCTGCCATTAAAATATTGGAGATAATGTCATCTTAAAAAAAAAAAGTGGTTTTATTTTTTTAAAGCAAATGGCTTTTAGGAATTTCATTTTGGCCAGAGTCCAACTTTATTACATTGACAGGATTTTGTCCCTTATGTTAGATTTTTTTTTTTCTTTTTGCTTTCGGAATCCTGGCAAAATATCTGTGATCCCTTGGTCTAGATGGTCTAGATGTGCAGTCACTTCTCCAGCTCCACTTCTAGCCCTTCCCCTCCTGCTCAGTTTCACTCAGCCTTAGAGAGTAGCAT
Organism: Lophiomys imhausi; assembly: GCA_907164525.1. Taxonomy (NCBI): domain Eukaryota; kingdom Metazoa; phylum Chordata; class Mammalia; order Rodentia; family Muridae; genus Lophiomys; species Lophiomys imhausi. The sequence continues at coordinate 2,116,156 of CAJQZJ010034210.1, read as the reverse complement.
TGGAGGGGTCACATCTTAGGGATGATATCAAGAGCTTCCAGAAGTTCATTTTAATAGAGATTTCAGAAATTAAGCTTTTAATATTTTTACAAGCCAGTCCCTTTAAAATAAAAATACTCACTTGTCTTTGTGATTTCTTGTGGGAGAAACTGAACTACAAATGTGCAATGCTATAAAGAGAAAGGGTGGCTATGCAGAAATGAATCAACGAATAGCAATAGTTTGAACAGTTTTTCTTCCTTTTTTAAATCCAGATACCGTATCATGCCTCTGCTTATGCTAAACAAATTGTAATTAATCCTCCCAGGAAATTCAGACACAGAACAGTTTTACTTTTCTCTAGGTCATTTAACCCCTTGAAAGAGATTAGTTTTTTTTGTTTTGTTTTGTTTTGTTTTGTTTTTTTTTTTGGCCTGGGAGAGGGGGCTGAGGGGAGGGATGAAGTATCCAGTTACTTTTCCTAATTCTATTCTGATATTTACTAATCTCACCTCAATTTCAAGCTTTATATGGGATTATACTTTTCTTTAGTTGAAAAGGTAGGTTTAACGATATCTTCTTAAACCAAAGATTGTCTTGTACTTTTGTGGTCACTTATTCCCTGAATAAGGTACGTCTTTTTCTAAGCTTGGGGAATGGATTTGCAATTAGGGTCTATGAAGTTGTGTCTCTTTGGGGGGGGGGGGAAGGAGAGGAAAAACAAAACAAAACAAAAATCCATTTGGCTTTAAAATGTAGCACAGTGAGGAGCAGTTTCGCCGAGGGTGTGCAGGGTGGCTTTGAGAGTCCCTGTGGTACCCGGAGAATCCACTGCCATACCGTCTGTCATGTCTTTTCAGTTAGCCATTAAATCAGGTGGCTTTTGTTAAGTGTCACTGTGCATGCTTAACGTGACTCTATAGGAATTTTTAAAAGTCGTCCCAAATATTCAACTTTGTCAGAAGTGTCCTTGTGATTCATATGAATTGGAGCATGAAAGAATGCATTTTAATATTGGTAAACATGTGCAAGTAGAATATATCTGTTTTAATATAGAAAATGTGTAGATGGTGTTGAACTTGAAAGACTCGAATGACTTTATTTATGTGCCATGCCAAGCAGAGCTAACTTTTGGTATGTGGAAGAATTTAGAAGATAAATATCATGTATGAATATTTTTACTCAAACCTACAAAAAGAATATGTATATTTCATTTAAAAAAACATACTTAATGCAGGTCACCTTACATCTGAGAGGATTATTAACGACTAACATTTTGTGTTTCTTATTATCTCTGATGAGCTTTGAGCAAAGTAAATGCCTTCGATTTAAGGCATTTAAACTTTTCTTTCAAATTGCATAAAGATTTTTTTAAGAGAGTGAAAATATAGATGTGCCTTTTCTGTAACCCTTTTCTTTGAAAATCTAGCACAGTCATGAGTGGCTTGGTAGTAGGGGAACATCATTTGCATGTTTATTAGACAGCAATGCCTCCTAAGCAGGTCGCTGTGGACAATTTTGGGGAAAGCCCAGTAGTATAATAATTAAAACACTGAAGAGAACTATCTATGGTCAGTGAGCTGGAACTACCACAGAAGCTCGTGACATCTATGTGTATTTAGTGAAAAAAAAATCTTATTTTCTAACTTACAACAGTCCTCATCACTTAAAATCCTTCTCAAATAGAATAATTGGAGCAAAAAAAAAACTCAAGAAAATAAGATTTGTAAAGTAATTTCTGTAGATACCTGGCCTTGAGAAACAAGGTTCTTGATTCAGTATATGAGAGCAGGGAGAAAGGACATGGGTTTATAGCCAGCACTCTGCCTCTCAGGTAAAATTTAAGATCTCTTCCAAATCCTGAAGAGTTTGCAAGTGAATAATCTAAAAGAAACTGATGTCTGCTGGGTGTTTCCTTAGGTCTGATTGTTACTGAGGCACAAACTGAAAGTCTTACCTCATATTCTGCTTTCTAGTTTTCTCTGTGTTCTTTTATTTACCTCAAGAGGGTAAAGTATTCATCAAGTGATTTTGACACCATGGTACAACTGCGTTTCCAGTTAAATTGTTTTCATGTCTTTCTACCATGGGGTGGGGGGAGGAAATTTGAAATGAAAACTCCATTTTAGATTGGTCTATTTATGGCTCTGGGTACCAGCTAGCTAAGTGTTAATATAGCCAGGCAGGGGGCCCTGAGCTTGCAGATAAAGAAACTGAGACATTTCTGGGGCTCCTTACAATAAATGGCATCAAACTGGATGAAAACCTTCAACGAAAGGCAAAGAAATTAGAGGATATGTTGGGGCACAAAGAACTTTTGCTTTTCATAGTAAGTGTGAAGTCTAGAAAAATGTGGTAATTTCTCATGTTCTATTTATACATTATTTTACTTGAGGGATGCCTCGAAGTGATGCTAGAACCACTTATGTGTGGGGTGGGGGTGTGGGGGGGGAGGGAGGGGAAGTGTGTCATCATTTATTCAGTTTGCTATGTAAAGGTGCTTATCTTGCAGTAAAAATAATACTTTTGTGAAAATCTGACAGGCATTCTGTAGGCTTGACCAGTATGGAAGGGTTTTAAATGACTGATATGTTGTTAGTTAAAGGCCAGTCAAACAACACCCTCAAAAATGAGGCTATCAATCCTCATGTTGTTTTTTATTCACTAATACATATATTTTTAATCTCTCCAAAAATAACAACAGTTCCAGCCTTCTAAGCAAAGAAAAAAAGAAAGAAAAAGAAAAAAATCAAAACTTAAAATCTGCATCTCAAATCTGAACATTTGCATTCTGGACAGATTGTCTTTAAAATAATAAATTAGCTTTGTTGTTCAAATTATGAAAATCTAAGGGCTGGAATGACTCAGAAATTCTCCACAATGTTGAGACCTGTGGAGTTTGTGTGGTTGTCTCTCCTCACTGTGGTTGCTGCCATGCATACTCTCCCACGCAGGGACTAACCTAGAAGAATCATGACCCCTTGAAGCTGCCTGGCACAGAGATGACTTCCAAGTCACTCACTGGTGGAGTGGGAAACAGGCTGTTGAGGGCAAGGTGTCAGGGAGAAGGGGTTTGGGCTATTTGCAAACATCCCCCAGACCTTGGGTAGGTATTGTTTAAAGATGGATCTCGTCTGCCTTTAGAGGCACACGATGGTCAAATTCCTTGCTTTAGGTTACCTTCCATCAAGACTGAGTCTGAAATCTCCATCCTGGTCATGCCTCCATGATCAAATTCTCACTGTAATATTTGTCACTATTACCGTATCCATTGTCTGCTACAAACAATTACTATTGGAATCTAAATTGGAAAACTGTTTTTCCTCCTCCACTTCCACCCAGTCATCAGCTCTGTGCAGCAGGGTCCTGACTGGTGGACTGAGCTGCTTGGGCCTCCTCCCCTTCACTTCAAGAACTGAAACCTGACAGTATCCTCCCAACTCACACTTTTGCTTCACACTCCCAGCTAGGAAAGGGTTGCTTGGGTTTCTATAAAGCCTGTTATTTGTTCAGACACAATGAGGCAGTGCTCAGTGCAGGCAGGGACAGGCAGGGGACGACCAGCTCAATGCTGCTGGACTCATGAGGCAGAGGAGAAGTGTGGCCAGGTGCTGAGGTGCCAGCCTTCAGTAGCCTCAAAACTCCCCTGTTGCTCAACTGGGAGACCCTGTGTTCCCCTTACTGGCCCCATTTTTCTTAGAATATTTCTCACCTCTTCTCACCATCATCTACCGGAATGAAGCTTCAACAGAAAGTCAGGAAGACATATCGATGCCACACAGGAGGGATCCCACTCTGCCACAGTCATTTCTTCATTTCAAAAACAGAATGACAATACCCTATCATTTCTTCCTTGACACAATGCAAGCATGAGTGTACATACACATCATTAAGCTCTCAGAGGAAAAATGCTATGTAAACTTCAGAGACAATAGTACTATAAAAGTGATTTGTTTTTTGCACCAAGATGAAAGATTTTCCTATCACAAAACCTTCCCAGTAACATGGATCCTTTTTTTTTTTTAATGTAGATTTTTCTTTTTAAAAATTTAAGTTCAGCAAGCGCTAATAGTTTCAACTTTATTTTCATTCTCAGCATGGTCTCATGGAAAGCAGTTTCTACATGTGTGAAAATTAAAGGGTCATGCTTGTGAAAAGCTTACACACTCTCAGGTGGGCTCGTGGGTGCAAACGTGTGGAAATCTCTCATTGATGTCACACTTTAGGTTCCTTCTGACAACTCTCTCAGTGCCTGTTTTGATTGATCCAGGGTGATCCACATCACTTCTTTTTCAGGGTAAGGGAAAACTTCATTGACTTCTCAGAGAAAAACTGCTATGTCAAATGTCGATCCCTCAGCTAATGGTGAAGAAATCAAGATCAAAAAGCTGTGATTGTTGGTCACTGGAGGATCGTTAAGTATAAAAACCAGTATGATGGATACGCAGAATGACAACAGGCGGTTGCCAAATCCCATGTAACCAGAAGAAGGTGGAGCATGCCAGGTCAGAGCCCAGAGCATCTCAGTGTCAGGCCTCATGTCACCGATGTCCCCTATGTGTTGTCACTGCCATACTATGGTGCCATGCAAATGGATGTGAGTCCGTCGGCTGGGACGATAACGCATCTGGGTGGAGTCCTAAGAACAAGCAGAATACAACTGTGCGTTGTGCTTAGCCAGACACTTTTAAATGACAAGATATGATCCAAGTGTGTGTGTATGTGTAGCAGAGCCAAGTACTGGGTGGCTTCAGAGTCCCTATTCAGTCTGTCCACTTCCCTCTTTGATGCCACGCCATTTCACAAAAGTAGACGGGCCACAGTCGTCTATTTTGCCTTTTCTTTCTTTTTCTCGTTATTATGATACGATCTTCCTTTTTTAATCTTATCATTTTCATCAGTTTTTGTAAAAGGCAATGAGCATAACAATACATGTTTGGTAAAAACAGTTCTTTGTTGTTATATTTAATCATTTGGTTTTTCAAAAGAAGAAAAAAAAAGAAAACAACAACAACCAAAAACAAACAAGCACTTCCCTCCCCCTGGGGGGAGAAAAAAAAACCAACCTTCCCTCTTCTTGATGCCATAGACAAGAGTCCAAAGGACATTAGCTGCTCCGTTGCACACATTGGAGAGAGAGTTTGCTGCAGGCTCTGTCTCCCTAATAGACTGGCGATTTTGTAAAAGGTTTTAGAGGTTTTTGTTTAACCATTTCTGCATGTGTTTTTAATGAGCTCATGATGATTCGTAACAAGGGCCAGGTTGTGGGGTTTGCAGCCTTTTTGGGGACCTGATCCCTTCCCGCTGACCTGCAGCGTAGCACCTGTGCCCCTTGCCTGGCTCACCTATGGGAGTCAAGGTGGTGGGGCCATCTCCGGGCCTGTCTCCATGCCAGGGATGAATCATGCAGTAGGCAGAGCGGAAGGAGTCTCTTTGTTGACAGCTTTCCATCTGGACTTTGGATACGGCAGGCCGTTCATGGAGAGCCTGGGTTAGCTGGAAAGGATTGCTCCTCCATGAAGGCACTGGGCAGTATAAAACACCAGCAAGGTACTGCCTGGCATTTTAGCTGCGAAGCAGAGACGCATCCCTCCCAGGTCCAGGTACCCAGGTTTGTGAATGTGCAGGACTCCTGCTTTGAAAAGTGGGCATTTAATAGTCAATAGGAATATTTACAGCCTCATTCAGATAATCCTACTGGAGTACACCTGAATAAATACATCAAGCTCAGGTGGCTGAGCGCTAACCCCTTGGAGTTTAATAATTAAAATAAACAGAACTATTGAGATGAATTCCAGTTTTGTCATGTATAAATGTAAGATGCTCCACACAGGATGGTATTTGTGATTCATACAGGAATATGATGGATAGAGGATACATTTTCCATAGCTATTTAAGAAAAAAAGAGATTATCTTAGTCATGGGGTAAAGTAAGTTATGTGATACATTGTACCATCCAGTCTGATTCTGGGCCAGTACAGTTTTTTTTTCTGTCTTTCTTTCTGTCTTTTTTTTTTTGTGAAAGATTACTTCTTGGCAAACTAGATATGCAAACGCCAGAATACAGTAAAACCACATTTAATTGGACCTACTTGCCAACTCCTTGAACACAGCTTGGATTATCCCACTGGAGGCTGCTTCTGTTAAAAGCTGGGGGAGGAGGAAGTGGCATGCTGACAAGGCCTCAGATAATTTTTTTTTCATTTGAAGTACAATTATGCAATGAGCCAAGTTTGGAAGTATTTTACTATGTTTAATAATTATTATTAAAGATATTGTAAAACATATGCATTTGTTAAGTGGAATGCATTGGGAGTAAAAATCATGTCATAAATTTCACTTCGGATTTATTTTTCTATTTTGTGTTTTATTTGACAGCCTTCCAACTTGAGTCCAGCCAAAAGCTGCACTCTAATACATATCATACTTGATATTAAAATGAGAAGAGGGGTAATTTATAGAAGCTGCATGAGAACTGTTTTCTTCCCAGGGCCAGCCTATATGGAATTGCCACCTCTGTCCAGGTAACAACTGCCGTGAAAACCATTCACAGTGGGATGGCAGGAACCGAGAAAGCCTTTCCATTCTTCCAGAAGCAGCTCTGAAAACCACATGTCCTGGGCATGCCTGCTGTTCAAAAGGAGATGGAGCAGAGAGCAGGGTGGCTATCTCTTTGTGTGTGCGTGTGAATCTTGTAGGAACGAGGGTAGGATGCGCTGATGGGCTGTGGTGCTAACTTCCCATCCCAACCTCTCACCTGGGAAGCTGGCACTGGTCCATTGCACATCTTGGGCTTAAACACATTTGTCTTATCTGTACAGTGTCTTTTCCGAAGAGGAGGACATGCCCCTGAAATACCACTTCTTGCCATTGAGCAGAGGCGCCATCTCTAATGATTAGTGAGACACTCTAGGTTGTTTGTGCCGAACTCCACCTGCGCTGCGAAATCCCCAGGATTTTTCTCACATTCCCACTCAAGCTGCCGAGCAACTGGGCCCTCTCCTCTCTCTTCTACGTGAGGCTGTGATTTCGGTGCACCATGCCACTAGATTGTTTCCTTGCGCCCCACCACAACTAAGGATGGGCTGTGGGAGAAGGCTGGCAGCTCACAGGAGGGCAGGGTCCCTGCGTCCACCCCTCCCCCTTCAGTGGGCTGCCTTTCCTTCTAGTGGGGGTGACAACCCCTGCTCTGCTTTTCGTAAGTAGCCTTTGAATATGTATCCCCCAGGGCTTCTGGAACTCTCCTGCAGCCCTGCTGTCGCGTGGTGGGACTGCGGCAGTGTAAGGATTGTTTGTGCAAAGGGGATGTGAGGACGTCTGGACTGCATCCCTGGAAGCGGAGCTCCTGAGGCCTGCTTTTCACAACCCAGCAGCACCAGCCCCCAGAGCCCTGCAACTTGCCCTGGACATCCATAGCTTTGCCTCAGGCAGGACTGACCAAGAGCTGAAGAGAGGGCTTGGGAGCTTTCTAGAAAGGTCTTGCTTCTGAAAACGGGAAACCAGGAAGGAGGAAGGTGATGCAAAATCTGCCCTCTTATTCTTTGCTGACTAAGTCGTGTTGTCCTGAACAAGAGACTTTATCGTTTCATCTTTAAAATAAACCTTTTGAGCCAGATGCCTCTGAGATTCTTTCCAGCTCTTAGTTCTTGGGTATCTTTTACCTATTTTAGCCGAAATGTTGATTGAACTTGAACAAGGAAATACGTTCCAATTAGAGTAGAAATGGTGACTAATACTGGTGGCTTCTGAGGCGCCTGTGATCAAAGGCACGCTTGCTCAGATAAGGGCGGGCAGGGGTAGAGCTGAGGAGGGCTTCTCCTAGCTGGTGGGATTTTAATATCTAACTGCCCTCACGTTTACACATGTCAGCCATGTGCTAAGCATATGCTTTCTTGTCTGTGGTCAAATCCAGGGGGTTTGGGGTCAATTTTTATTTTTTAACAGGCAAAATCCCCTAGAGATTCTAAATAAATATACCGCAAGAAGTTATTTCATGGTTTGTTTTATTTTGTTGACACTCTCAAGGAAGTGGTTGGAGACAGAATCAGCTATGTTGTACGTCCTACATTACAGGCCCTGAAGTATGAAAAGGCTAATTCTGATCCTTACGCAGCTGTCAGAGCACACAAAAGACTACTGCTCCTCAGATATGGCTCGTGGGACTTTGAGTGGCCAAAGGGATTCCTATAAGTGTAGAGGTCAGAGACCACATAAGTTAGATTATCAAAAGAGACCACACTGTTCTTGCAGATGTGCTTTAAAATTAGAAAAGAGCAGATTCTCATCACACCCTCTCTCTTTCGTGTGTGTGTGTGTGTGTGTGTGTGTGTGTGTGTATTGCATGTATGTGCATGCATGTAGAAGCCAGAGAGCCAGAGACCAACCTTGGTGTTATTTCTCAGGAGCCATCCACTTTGTTTTTGCTTCTTTTGTTGTTGTCGTTGTTGCCATTTTGTGGCACAGGCTATCCTGGAGCTCACTCCGCAGCCCATGCTGGCCTTAAACCTAAAGTAATTGACACGCCGCCTCAGTCTTCTAAGTCTGGAATCACAGGCAGGAGCCACGACTCCCCACTCTCTCACTTTGTTTTGCACAAGGGTCTCTTTTTTGTTTTGTTTTGTTTTATTTCTCGAGACAGGGCTTCTCTGTGTAACAGCCCTGACTGTCCTGGAACTCACTCTGTAGACCAGGATGGCCTCGAACTCACAGAGACTCACCTGCCTCTGCCCCCAAAGTTCTGGAATTAAAGGCGTGGGCCACAACCCACCAGGTCCAGCAAGGTCTCTTGCTACGGCTTACTAGTCAGACTACTACTGGCTGGCTTCGAGGATCCGCCTGACTGTCTCCACCTTCCCAGGGCTGGAAGGACTTGCTACCATGCTGGACTTTCTGTGAGGATCCTGGAGGTTAAACTCCGGTCCTCATGGTTCTGCTCACTGAGCCTTCTCTCCAACCAGACCCTAAGAAGACTAACTTCTTAATGAAGACTGTTAAAACACACCCAGATTTCTAATGTGTTATTTAATCCACTCCAGGTAGAAGAAAATTCTACCAGAATTTTCTGTGCAGAAACCATCTAGGAGAATGAGTGCAGATTAATTTGTGTGGGAATCTAATTAAAACATTTTCATTTTTCTCTTTTCGAAGTAAAATTATTTTCTCTTTACAAAGTAAAATGATTGAGAAATTCAAGCTTGACATGGAAGCAAGTTTGAAATAGGGCTATGCTCTCATATTACTTAAAAATTCTTGGGGTTGCAAAGGAGAGAAATTCAGCTTAAGTTAGTTGAGGCCAAAAAATAATTTTTGTTATAAGGCTACGTGGATTCAACGGGATCCAAAAGAGGAATATGGCTGGGCCTGGGGAGGCTTGGAGGCTGTCTGGATTCGCTCTCCTTCTCTTGCCTCTGCTTCTCTTTCTGCTGATTGGCATTTTCCATCCCTTGGTCCACATGGTGAAACAGGGCTGCCAACTGCTTCTGCATTTACATGTCTTCATTTTCAGACACTCAGGGGGAGACTGACTTCTTTTTGTCAGTTGCAGTTCCCAAATCTTGGGGGAGGGCTCTGATTGGTCAGCTTGGATCAGGTGCCCACCTCTCCACCAATGGCCAGGGCCAAGAGTGCGTCCCATTGTGCCAACAGGCAGACTCCTGTGGTGCCGTATGCGTGTTGAGGGGCCTGCACGTTCAGGGGGCTGGGGCAGAGGAATAGTTCCCAGGAGCCAGGGACAGGGTTCCCAGAAATGAGGCCGGTGCTGGGCCGACAAAACAATAGGGGCCCATCATGTTTCTGGATTGAATTTAAAGGGAAACTATGAAAAGATATTTATTTGGAAGTGAGAGTAATATGTTCTCCCTTGTGGTGTAACAGCAGTTAATTTCTAACCCACGGTCAAGTGCTGGTGAAATAATGTATGTTTGTTAAAGCACAATTAATTTTCGTGTCAACTCCCTCCCTTGGAGCATTTCCACCGTGCATGTTTCTGATGTCCTTACCTGGCTCGGTTTTTTTGCAGAGCCCATGGCACCCAACTGCAAACATCCATCTCCTTTACTGAATACTGACCGGTGTGCCTTGTGAGCCCAGCAGTGGGTCGTCCCACAGTCGGAGCTGAGAACAGAGATGGCAGGCACATCTTCTCTGCTTATTTGGGGCTTAGGAGAGTGGTTCTGTGCTCACAAAGGGCTCTGCCCACGCACAGGTGAGAAAGGTGCATTCTCCACCAGGGACGCAGGAGCCTGTGGAGGGGCCAGAAGTACTGATGTGAGTTAATGTGAATAAAGTCCTCAGAGTCTGATCTGAGTGCACATTGAGCACCAGACAGGCTGTTAGTTTCTGAGCTCTATTGCTTATGCATAAACCCTCTCGTGGCTGCCTGCCTCCTGGAAAGAGAGACCAAGCCTTGCTATCCAATGCCCAGGAAAGAGAGCCACACAAATAGGAAGACAGATACAGGCTGTGCCAATCCCTGGATGCTCTTGGTGCTGTCTTAGGGTTGCCATTGCTGTGAAGAGACACCAAGACCACGGCAACTCTTATAAAGGAAAACGCTTAATTGGGGCTGACTTACAGTTCAGAGGTTAGTTCATTATCATTATGGTGAGAAGCATGGCAGGAGGAAGGCAGATGTGATGCCGGAGAGGTAGGTGAGAGCTCTGCATCCAGACTGGCAGACAGCAGGAAGAGAGTATCAGACTGGGCTTGGCTTGAGCATCTGAGATCTCAAAACCAACCCCCTCAGTGACACATTTCCTTCAATAAAGCCACACCTACTCCCACAAGGCCACACCTCCTAGTAGTGCCATTCCTTTTGAGCCTGTGGGGGCTATTTTCATTCAAACGACCACAGGTCCTATCTCTAAAGTTGCAAATGGTGAGCCTTGAAGGTCAAGGTGGAAAAACATTGGCTCGAAGTGCTGCAAACCTTGAAGTCTCGATTCTGCGTTAAAACAGAAATGTTAGCCGCTCTCCTTGAACTGGAACTGGTGAGTTGGCCCTGTCTAGATGATGGAAGCATTGTCTCACAGAGATGCTTGCAGTCACAGGTGACAGAAAGCTGTCTGAGATGGAGCTCAGAAAAGAGAATTAATTAACTCATATAACTGATGAGCCCAGGGGCAATGATGAACTTGACAGTAGCCAGGTTTGAGGCAGAAGACCTGGATGGTGGCATTTCTCTCATCTGCTCCTTCCTTCTTTCTCACATTTTTTTGAGGGGTTTATTCCCACAATTCCAGCTGAAAATAGTCTTTTTTTATCATCTGGTAAGATAATCAATCAAACATGGGGAAAAAATGGCTATATCCCAGCTAGTGACCCCAATGGGATGGGGACTGCACCCTCTAAATGCCTGTGTTCAACTCCTAAGGGAGGAACTATCTATGCTTCCCTTAGACAGCATGCTCCTGGTTGACCTTGGAAGGGGATCTATGCTTAGGCCAGCTTGGTGATCGTACATAAGCCTTCCTTCAGCTCTTCCAGAGCAGAGGTAGAGCTAGAAAGGTGCAAGGGCCAAACAGAGAAGGAGCTTCTGCTAAGAAGTCACTCTGAGTTTCTGTCCAAGGAAGGGAGCTTTGAGTGTGAGAAGATAGGAGAACCAGGGGTGTAGTAGAAAGCTTGTGTGTTTTGCGTTGCTTTGCAACAGGATCTTGTGTACCCCAGGCTGGCCTCAAACTTGTTATGCAGCCGAGGATGACCTCAGGATTGTGACCCTCCTACTCTGTCTCTCTGGTGCTGGAATTAGAGGCATGTGTCACCAGGACAACTTATTTGATGTAGGGCTGGGATGGAACCCAGGGCTTTGTGTGGGCCGGGGAAGCTCTCCACTGACTGAGCTTCATCCCCAGCACCTTAGAGAAATCTCTAGAGCAATTTTTTAAGTGGCTACTGAATACTTGGCTCTGGGAACACAGAAGTCCTTATCATTATGACATCACTTAGTGGGTATTGAAGTAAACAAACAAAAATGGTCATAAACCCTCGAGAGTATTCTGCAAAATAAAAAGCGAAGTGGCAGATAGGACCACATATCGAGTAGGAGCCAGCCTGGAAGATGTGCTAGAGGCTTTAAGGAAATGACAAGAGGACAGGGATTAGCCAGCAGTGAGCAGGTGGAAGAGCATGCTGGACTCAGGGACTGGTGTGTGTATATGAGGAGCCTGCCTGGGGATCCTTGAGGCCTTGCTCAGCCTAATCAGCCCCATTAGGGCACTGTGGAGAGGGTGTTTTAGCATCCCAGAGCCACCAGAACAAATGTCCACAAACTCAATGACTTAAAACACATTGTCTTGTAATACTAGAGTGCAAAAAACAAAAAAATTAATCAATCAAACAAACAAAAACCTCTCCAAAATTAAGATGATGGCACAGCCAAGCTCCCTCCAAAGGCTCTATTTGGGAATTTCTCCTGGCCCCTCAGTTCCAGCTTCTAACCTCCACCTTCATTGTTTTGTGGTCTCCTACCCTATGTCTGGGGCTCTCCTCCTGCTTCTTCTGGGGACACTGGTCATTGGATCCAAGGCTCACTAGATAATCCAGGGTGATGTGACAACATCCTAAAGTTTGTTACATCTGCCAAGACCCTTTTTCTAAGGAAGGCCACCTTCACTGGGTCTGGGTACCAGGATGAAGATGTGTCTTTTAAGTAAGCTACAATCCAACCCATGACTAAGGGCCTAACGGTGAGTGTGTTCTGGATATTGGATGGGGTCAGCTCTTAGAGTCTCTCGAGCAAAGAAAGTGGAGTCATTTCTATGTACATTCCAAAACAAATCCTAGTTATCTTATGGAAACAAATAGTGAGGTGTCAGCAGGGTGTCTACCCTGCTGGGGTCTAGGCCAGAAGGTAGAGAGCTGGCTAAGGTATCACCAGAGCAAGGGATAAACAAGAGTGTTTGGATCATAGGTCTACTCAGTCAGTAGACTTGGGTAGTAGGGCAGTGTGGTGGCTGGCCACAGGAATTGTAGACAGAATGTACCATTGTGATCTGAGTCTCCAAACTTCTTTTCACCCAGTAGATAGCCCTGGGCGGTTGAGAAAAAAGTTGACATAATCGGGGTTCAAATACCAGACCTTCCTTGACTCCCAGGTTCTTAACGTTGGTGATGTTTCCCAGTGCCTGAGCCATGGTTATCTATTATTGTAAAAAATGGAGCTAGTAATATGGACTGCTCAGATCTCTTGAAAGAACTAAAAGATAGAGTATGGGTCTAAGGCTTGGCACCTCATGGGCACCCAGATGTGCTGGCTCCTCCTCCTTCCTCATGCTTGGCCTGTCCCCTTTCCGGCTGGTACTTCCCCAGGGCTCAACTGTGCCCAGTTCTTACTTCTCTTTCCCACTCCACCTGGAGTCTCTGTCTCCTGGGGCCTGACCTCAGAGCAACCCTCTCCAGTGACCTGGAACCTTCAGCCAATATCTTCTCCTGCTGCCTGGTAACCAGCATGCATGCTGTAAAGGTAGCATGTGAGGTAGGTGGTCTGAACATCTAGACCTCCAGTAATTGCTTAGCCTAGCTCTGTGGTGGTGGCTTCCCTCTCTCTTTTTTCTTTTCTATCACTTAACCAGCAAACATTCCAAAGGGGCTGGCATTGCCTAGCTCTGGAAAAGGCAAGCTGAACTGTGGTTTCTTCTTGGTATGTTTCACTTGCTCTACTCTGTAGCCTGTACTCCTTGATAACAGATATTCCCCCTATACTGGTTTAATGTCCCCACTGTAGATTTCTTAGCTGACTGACTTTCCCCCATATCCTCGCAAATACCCTAACCCATCATACAAATCTTTGCCATGATGTTTGATGCTGAATCTAGAAGAATCCTGGAACCAATTTCTTTTGCCTCAATTTGATGACCCAGAAATTCAGATGGGAATGATCAAAGAGGGTCATTTAAAGCCACAAAGCAGGGTTTCAACTCAGTCAAATCTCTGTTTGTATGGGTAAGAAAAATGAGAGTCAGATAGGTGACGTGAAGTGACTGGTCTAGAGTCACACAGCTGGGCTGTAGGGCAGTTATGAGACTTGATTTTTTTTTCCTTCCTACTTCCTGCCTCTTGGTGCTACTTAGAGTGGTAAAGGAGATGGCTGTACCCCACATCCACCATGGCTCAGAGAAATGCTTATATCCCTCTTGTGTTTGATGGAGAAAACTATAGCATAATTATGCTGACTGTGTATGTGCCCTGGGGTCCCCAAAGCCTGTCTGTCCCTTCTAACAGAGGCTACACTCCCAATATGCCACATGGACAAAACCTGGCGAGAAAACTCAGCCCTACTGCTTCTCTTTGTGTTAAGGACTCCGTTTACATTTAAGCGACGACCAGCACCTTGTGAGCTAGCACACTGAATGCTTTCTTTCCTTGGGAATGTAGATCTGACGGTCATGGACCAGGTTCCGGTTTAAGAAGAGAAGAGCCTCTTACTCACTGGAGCCCTCCTGGACTGTTTTTCAGGCTCTACAAATCTGCTGACTTGGTTGTTCTCAGAAGCACACACTTACACAGGCCTCACGGAGGTGGGTTTGGGAAGGTCTGGTGGTGCCGGCCAAGCATCTTCCATGTAGGCCCCCAATCTCCAGGAGGGCCCTCACAGGCCTGGCTTCTGTAGCAGAGCCCTCCCATCCCTCCATCCCCCTTTCTTGGAATTGAGGGGGAGGTGAGAAGGGGGTTGGCTCGGTGCCTGGCACACAGCGATCCTCCGGGAAGGTGCCAGCTATTACTACAGCTACTGTTGGTATTACTGTCACAGTTTCCACACCTTCTACACCACCCACAGGCTGCTTCCTGCCAGCACTTCGACCTGGAGGGAAGGGAGTGAGATGGGAGATAGGAACCATGGAGTGTGGAGGTCGATGCCTTCCTAGGCCCAGCTTGGAGAGACACCCTGCTGCCCTTCCTAGTCTCCCTTGGTCCCTCTGTATGGTCATTCCTTTTCACCACTGGATTCACTGTCTGTAACCTGAGCGTGTTCTCATTCACATTGATACTGCTGAGACCTACTGTGAATTGGCACTTGACAGTGACTCCCACATTTTCACATCAGCCTCAGGAAGCTGGTGTTTCCCACAAACTGGGATACAGAAGAATCAAGATTCCAAGGGTGAAGTGATGTGCCCAAGGTCACTACAGAGTGATGGACTGAGCCCTGTCCACCTCCAGAGCTGGCACTGCAGCTGCTTGGTTAGGAACAACGGCTGCCTGTCACCAGTCATAGACACCAACACTTGGTCATGGTTAGGAGAGGTGGGTGATTTTCCTTTGCAGTTCTTAGATTCTGGGCTTTCCAAATACTTTCCAAAGAAACCTGCATTACTTATATAAGTGAAAATAGCATTAGCGGTCACTAACAGTGTACTGGCCACAGGTCATCTCATTTATACCCTGTGTCACCATGGGTAAAGGTTACCATGGGATTCTATGTGGGTAGTGTCCTCAGTTTTTCTTCCTGTCTTTTTCCTGCCTACTTCCCTGCCTCTCTCTCCTTTTCCTCTATTTATTTTGTATACTCTTTTGAGAAAGGATATTGCACGTAGCCGTGGCTGGCCTAGAACTCATGGCAATCCTCCTGCCTCTGATTTTATAATCCAGCTGCCCCATTTCCTGTTCTCTCTCTGCTCCCTGACTGCTGATGAAAAGTGACCACATAGCTTCCTGCTCATGATACCCTTCTTTGTCCACTGTACCAAACTGTGAACCTGAACATGCCCACCCTTCCTCAGGGCTTTTTATCATAGCAACAAGGAAAGTAATTAAGATGGAGAAGGATTATGATCAATAAAGACTTGCTTCAGCAGTCCATGCTGATGCTGGGTTAAGGTGGAATCCTTACAAGTGGGACTTAGTGGAAAGAAGTTAGGTCAGTGTGGGTGTGACCTGGAAGGGGATTGTGGGATCCTAGCTCCTTTCCTGGCTCCCCCACTGTTTCACAATCATTTGCTCCACCAAGCATTCCCATCATGAAGTGCTGCCCCAACACAGGCCCCAAAGCAATGGGACCATAGACTGGAGATCCCAAAACTGTGAGCCAAAACAAACAAACAAACAAACTTCAACAACAACAACCAAAAGACCCCTTCCCTTTATAAAAACTGATTATCTGAGGAATTTCGTTACAGGGACAGAAAGCTGATAGGACTTCCTGTGTGTGCTCACCTTTCTGCATTTTGTTGCTTGGACAGCCCTGATCTCTTTCCTTTAGTCCTTTAGTCCACCTTCAAATGCAGAGGTGTATCTGATCATGTGGAGTTCGGAGGTTACTTGACTTAGGACAGCGTCTTTGTCAAAAGAATGCTAAAATGTGTTACTTGGGGAAACCTCACAGAAACCCTTGGAGATGTGAATTCACCCGTGCAATCCCTCCTAGGACCTTGGAAAGAACCCATGTTAGCTTGGAGACCTGAAAGTTCAGCTGTGTGGGCTTCAGGCTACATCTTTCTCCCAGAGTTAAAAGATGATTCAAAGTTCAGTTTGATCAACATGAGGAAGTAAAATTAAACAAAGACAGAAAGCTGGACAAAAAGGAAAACTTCTGTGAAGCCTTTTGGGTTCTCCTTCTAGGAAATGAAGAACTTCTATCATCTCCATATTGGGAGGGGTCAATAAGGTGACATGTGTATGCCCTAGTTTCCTCCCTTTTCACAACTGCTGAAGGAATGAAAAGATGTATGGACTTTTTGAGTCCTGTACAAAATATGTTCTTGAGTCTTGTATACACTGGGCACTCCATAGTTTGCTGAATGAACCAGGTGGGTGGATGACTCATTTTGTTAAGAAGGAAGTTTATCCTTGGGAGATGGCTTGGGACTCCACCTAAATGAGTTTTCCAGTGGGGGCTGTTCATTCTTAGTCCTTTACTGCTGGCAATCAACAGAAAGGCAGGAAGGATGCACATCTTGGTGAGGAAGCAGAGATTAGTTGGGGTGGTGGGAAACTTTAAGACAAAGTGATCAGAGAATCCCTGCTTGGGCTAACTACGATGAATTAGCAAGCACCCAAACTAGGCAAGAGCTGTCAAACAGAATTCAGGAAAATATGTCACACGTCTGTGTCATGTATTCACGGGGTGAGGCTTTCACTTTGTTCTTTTTGAATATATTGCTGCTTATGGAGCAGTCATTCAGAAACATAATCTTCTGGGGGTTGGGGAAGCTTCTGTCCATTATCAACTGGGATCATTGCTTTGGGGGAAGCAGGCCTGTGCCTGTCACTTCTGGAAGAGGAAAGAGGTCCTTCACTCCCCACTTCCAACCAGATTCTAGCTCCTAAAGTTCCCACCTCTCAGAAGTCCCGAACAAGGCAACAATCTCTTAGCACATTAGCCACTGGGAAAGGTTCTGGGTACAAACTATGGCATTGAGATCTTTGGGAACAGAAACAAAACAAAACAAAACCCATCTGACTTTATTTTCATCCTGCAGTCTTGGAAACAATATCTGGTATATAGTGGAACTTAGAAAAATATTTTCTGGGCAGGGAATGCTCACATATGATGGAGTTCTTGTTTCATTTTCTGTATTCTTCAGTTGTATGGTGTGCTTAAAGGGGGCAAAGATAGTTCCAAGCCACTAACTACCACCCTTTATTCCTTCTAGGACAGCAAGGTCATGCATATTTCTTGTTACTCAATAAATCTTGAAAAGAGTGACCCATTTCCTTATGGTTTCTCTTTGAGGAAAAGGAAATTCTAATTTTGATGTAGCGTTAGAAGTGCCATAGCTATCACATGATGAGGCCAGCAGCGTTAGGCTCCAGTCAGATTTCTGAGGATATGGGTTTAGATCCTTGCACTAGCTAGAGTGCTTGCACCTCTGGAGGCTAGGTTGCTTTTCTGTGTGCAGTATGATGATAATTATCCTGCCTAGGGTTTGCAGTCAAGATCAGCAGAATCAGGCCTACACTACCCAGCCCTATAACCTGATGCTTCCTCCTCCCAGTCCTTATGAGGCAGGGCCCACGGGAGACATAGAAGGCATTTACTGATAAGTTTTGGTCAAAGGGCCACAAAAACAAAATTTTAGGAAAGTGTATAGTAGCACTGCCCTCTGCGGGGAGATGGGTGGACGGCTGTTGCAAAGAGGATTGTTGTAATAATAGCATATGGAATCATTCCTGTAGCAATGGGGCATAAAAAACTAAGGAGAGGATCCCAGGATCTGTGCACATAGGTGCCGCCTCCTTCCTTCATCTTCCAGAGAAGCCAGATCCTGGTAATCCATTGGACATCCTGTTACATCACCTGGCTCTAAACTCATCGCCTCCTTACTCAGCACCTCTCTGGAAACTGTGTGCTTTCTACTGATGTGC
Organism: Lophiomys imhausi; assembly: GCA_907164525.1. Classification (NCBI taxonomy): domain Eukaryota; kingdom Metazoa; phylum Chordata; class Mammalia; order Rodentia; family Muridae; genus Lophiomys; species Lophiomys imhausi. The sequence goes on along the minus strand of CAJQZJ010034210.1, from coordinate 2,097,877 downwards.
TCAGTCTCATCTTAAACAAAGCAAAAAAAACAAACAAACAAACAAAACCTCCCTCAACCCCACCAAGCTATGCATCTGCCTACTTCTTCCTTTTCATAGTTTCAGGATCTTATTATGCCTGATCTATCTATCTATCTATCTATCTATCTATCTATCTATCTATCTATCTATCTATCT
>CAJQZJ010034210.1:2059251-2097690 GCA_907164525.1 Lophiomys imhausi | reverse complement strand
TCTATCTATCTATCTATCTATCTATCTATCTATCTATCTATCTATCTCATCTCCTGGAGGAACCATGTTGTCCACACTTGCAAATTCCACAAGCATATTTCCATCTTCCTTGCATTCATGATAATCATATTTTCCTTCTCAAAATGTGTCAGTGGGTGAGTCCTTGGGGTACAGGTGATAACACAATCACTTGCTTTTTATGTTCCTGTGTCACACATGCCTCCTCGTTTCCTCTATGGTTTGGGCTAAATTCCTAAAATGACAGATTTGAGTCTTTACTCCTGCTACCTGACAACATGAACTTGTTTGGAAGTAGAAGCTTTGCAGTTATAACCAAGTTAGAATAAGGTCACACCGGGCTAGGGAAGATTTTAGTTCAATGTCTGTAAGTGGAGGGATATTTGGGGGAAGTAGCAATGGAGGTAGTGGTTAGTTAGGTACCCACAAGACAAGGAATGCCAGCAGTGGCCAGAAGCCACCGGAAACTAAACAGAGCCAAAGAAGGGTCCTGTCCAGTGTTTAGGGAAAGCACACCCCTGATCACACGTTGATTTCAGACTTCTTGCTTCTGTGTCTGTGGGAGAACAGATTTCTGTTGGTAAGCCCCCAAGTTTGTGGCTATTTGTTAAAGTAGCCTTGAATATGGCCTCCTCCCAGGATCAGCTGGGATGTGGATTTTCATAGACTGTTGATTTGTGAAGGGTTCATTTTGACTTACAGCATCAGAGGGCTCAGTTTCTGGACAGTGATGAGTGACCTGCATCGTAGAGCAGGTTTGCTCATTTCACAGTGTTCAGGAGCCAGAGAGAGGGAGTGGGAGATAAAGGAGCCAAGGTAAGGCCCAAGAACATGCCCCCAGAAACCTTGCCTCCTGCACCTGGGCTCCACCTCCCCAATCCTCCAGCACCTCACAATATAGTGCCACCAAATGGGGCCGAGGCTTTAGCCCTTGTGCCTGTAGGGGACATTTCACAGTCAGACTGCTACACCGAGCTCTAGACTCTAACGTTTCCTGCACCCCCTCCTGTCTAGGTGAGCTCCCCCACCTACCCTCCAGTGGTAGCTTCTCTTCTTGTAAATCCCATCTTATTCCCACCTGGACTTTCCCCGTAGGGAAGGCTTCTGGATCAGAGGATGCCAGCATCCCTCACTCTTGGCCCCCTCATTGCTTTCTTTTGCTGCCCTCTGTTCCAGAACTTTCTCTGGCTGAATTTAGGAAGGTTGGGGTCAGACCAGAATGCTGTAGATTTGATGCCTCCAGGAGCAGCTCTGTTATGACAGTGGTGTTGAGGGACATGTGACCCAGTTTCTTTGCCCTTCCTACAGCTTTAGCCATCTCCTGGGGGTCCCAGAGGACCAGACCTCACTTGCTCCTGCTACCCTGCTCACTAACTGACCCCCTATTGGCTTTCTTTCCCTCTCACATCTCCACTCTCTTACCATACTCCCAAATCAAGATCACCAGCCAAGATTTTACTTGCAACAATATCCTTATCTTGAGATCTGTTTCAGGGGAGGGAAGGATGGATTTAAATACTTCCTCTCATCCAAGTTGCCAGTGTGTGGTGGGATCTCTGATGATTCTTTCTAACAGAACATAAGACTCTGCTACTCAGACGCGATGACAGTCTGCTGGTACACACTCTTCTGTGATGATTGCCTGTTTGTGGTGTTAGAACAGGGTCAGCAAAACAAGAGTTTTCTAACCAAATTCAGCCATGACTTTCCTTCTCCATGTTGTCTATGGCTCTGTGTTGGTGACAACTGAAGAGTTGAGTACTTTCAATAAAGGCCTTATGGGTTACAAAGCTAAAATAGGTACCATCTGGTTCTTTACAGTAAAAGTTATTAACCTCAGTCTAGGCTGAAATCTTGTATCAGTTAGGTTTGGCTGCATGAGAAACTGCCCCTAATACTTAATTGTTTAGAACAACCACAATGTTTTGATCTTACAATTTCTATGCGTTGGTTTGATTTGTTTTCAGATCTAGGATTAGTATGCCAGTTTCTGTAGGATCTCTGATATGTCTTCAGTCAGCAGTTGATCAACTGGCAGTGATTTTTTTTTCTTTTGAGATATGGTCTCTCTATGTATCTCTGGCTTCTGAGACAGGGTCTCTCTATGTATCTCTAGCTGTCCTGGAACTCACTGTATAGAACAGGCTGGCCTCGAGCTCACAGAGATCTGTCTATCTTTGCCTCCAGAGTAGGGGGGATTAAGGGTGTGTGCCAACACACCCGGCAGTGATCTTAATTAAAATAGACTTCATATTTTTTGAAGTTGATGGCTATTGGCCAATGAGACAATGGCCATGGGGCTAGCTTGGCTTTCTCATGTGGTCTTGGTGGCTTTGTGAGCAGTCAGACAAGTCAATGCAGCATGCTTCAAGTCTGTATACTTAGTGTTCATCAGAGTCAGAGTGAAAGCTGGGTTCATTGCAAAATGGGAAGGCATTGATTGTCAGGGAACTCAGGGTTGTGGATGCAAGGATGTAAAGCTTGTGGCTCACTTTCCAAGTTCAGTAAGAGCATAGAACCCATATACACTTGTTTACCCTTCTATGGAGGAAGGAAAAGCAAAGTGTCTGACCCAGAGGCATTGGATCTCCCTGCAGCTGGAGTTACAGGAGGTTGTGAGCCATCCTGTGTGGGTGCTGGGAGCTGAAACCAGATCCTCTGCAAGAATATTACCCTCTTTCAACTGCTAAGCCATTTCTCCAGCTCCTGTATTTTAAAAGGTGTTTATTTAATTGTCTTTAATTATGTATATAGGGGAGGGTGCACATGAGTGCAGTGCTTGCAGAGGCCAGCACAAGTCATCATCGGATTCCCTGGAGTCAGTACAGGAGGATGTGAGCTGCCAGTGTGAGTTCTTGGAACCAAACTTAGGCCTACTTTTAACTGATGAGCCATCTCGCCAGCCCCAACTATATCTTTAATTGATTGAATGCAAGTATCTTATATTGAGCCTGCACTTCACAACTGACCTATCTTAACAATTTCACATGCAGTATCTAATAGTTGCTGTATGTCATATGTTGCAGTTTGGAATGGAATGTCCCCTCAAATGCTCATGCATTAAAGGCTAGGTCCCCAGTATACTACTATTGGGAGAGGTGGGACCTTTAGGAAGTGGGGCCTAATAGGCAGTTACAGGTCATTAAGAGTGTGTTCTGAAGGGGATTATGGAACAATTGTTTCTTCCTTTTTGTCTTTTGTGTCCTAGCCATGAAGTGTGATGACTTAGGACAAGCCTTAAAGCAAGGGAGCCAACCAACAACAGACTGAACACCCCTAAACAGTGAGCCAAAATAAACCTTTTGTCTTACAAAATGGATTCATTTCAGATATTGGCTATAGTAATGAAAAGCAAACAGATTATTTACACTAGACACTATCAAGACCATTTTGCAGACAAGAAAATGGAAGGTAACTCTCCCTGTGTGACAGATGTAGTAACAGAGCGTGAAGGTCAGAAGTGAAATGAATTTGTTGAACGTGTGTTTTACTAAAAGATTTCATGTTTCTTAGGTTAGAGAGTTTAGAGTGTTGTCCCTTATTTCTGCTCACCCTTCTTAGGGACCCAGAGGTCCTGTTAACATCTCATAATAAATCTCCCATTCCAGTACCAGGCAGAGCTTTTGGATCCCACAGTCAGCTTGTATGGCAGTCAACAGCCCCACACTTAGGGATGGAGCAGCAAAGTTGAGGGCCAGCATTGCACTCCAGAGGGCGATAAATCCAGGCCCGCAGGAGCTGCTGAGAAGTGCAGAAACCATTGTGTTATCTTATCACCTGGACCAGTCAGGTCTTGCATGAAGAAATCCCTGGATCAAAGTCAAAATCAGTCTCCAGCCAACATGTCTTCTAACCATTGTTTATTCAGAGTTTGATAATTAATCAACTCCCCAAACATTTATTTAGCGCTTACAGTATCTGAGGTGTTATGGTATTCACAATGGGAGAACATAAGTGAACAAGAGTCCCTGCTGCCAGGATGCCCAGCTCACCAGATAATTAATTATTTGACAATGTATGGAGTGTACTGTGGAGACATGCCCAAAGAGTACACAGCAAGGGCAACAAGGCTGGGTGTGGCGACACACACCTGTAATCCTGGCACTTAGGATGTGAAGACAGGATCCCAAGGTTATCCTCAGCTACATAACAAGTTCAAGGCCAGCCTGGGCTACACGAGACCCTGACTCTGTCCCTCCTCCCTGCCCCTTTCCAAAGGACAATGACCTCAGCTTGACTGAGGATCCTAGAAGGGACAAGAAGTCTCTTCAGACAACTTTTGGAGTTCAAAATTGTGCTTCTAGGAATAATACAATTGAGTGGTCAAATTCGTGGGCTGAGGCAGGCAGATAGATTGCTGTTTCTTGGAAATGCCTCAGGTAAATATGTCTGTGCATTGTGCTTCGCACAATTTTGGGCACATAGTGTTTCACACTTAACAGGTGATTTCTGCAGAGTGAGGCTAGAGTAACGCCAGCAGCTATGTCTCCAGCAATGTTCCTCATTACTTCACTCATTTGACAGGTATTTTCTGAGTGTCTGCCATATGTCAGACTCTGTGGGGAGCACAAAATGATAAGCTACAACAAAGGCTTCAGTTTAGTATAGAGGGGACACACAGACCAATTGCTCCCCTCCTGTTCAGATCCAGTGAGCTCCTATAGGAACAGGCCTGGGATGCTCCTGCATGCTTCATGAAGAATGGGTCATCTCATGCTCAGTGGTCTCCTTCCTGGACCATTGAGTGTTTTTCTCACCAAAAGGTTTTTTTCACTGAATCTAGAGCTCACTGAGGTAGCTAGGCTTGCTGGACAATTAGCTCCGGGAATCTGTCTGTCTGCCCATCCAGACATCTGCAGCCACACCTGGATTTGTTTGTGGGTACTGAGAATTTAAACTCAGGTCTTTATGCTTGCACCACAGATGATTACCCGCTGAGACATCTTCCCATACCCCAATCACATCTGTGTGTGTGTGTGTGTGTGTGTGTGTGTGTGTGTGGTGTACGTGTGTTTATGTGTGTATAAGCGCGTGTGTGTGTGTGTGTGTGTTTATGTGTTGGTGAGCATGTGTATGAGTGTATGTGTCTATGTGTCTATGCCTGTGTGTGTCTATGCATGTGTGTGCATGTGTGAGTGTGTATGTGTTTGAGCATGTGCACACATGCTCAAGCATGCCTATGTAAGTTTATGTGGGCCACATGCATATAGTGCCTAGGAGACGAGATGAAGGTGTTAGATCCCCTGGAACTGGAGATACAGGTAATTCTCTGCAAGAGTGATAAGTGCTGTTAACCACTGCACAGCCTCTTCAGTCCCATAATTCCTTGTACTTCACATGGATTTTCACTTTTCATCAGTAGCTTTACTTTTGTTTCTTTGTCTTAGTGCCTGATGCAACTCTTTCTATGTTGACCAGTGGCTTTCTATTTGAGCCAAGGCTAATCATGTGATTTGAGGCCATTCTAGGTAAGTCTTTTACCTGATTTATCCTGAGAGGGAATCTGGCCCCAAATTCATTCTGACATGCCAACTAGAAGGCAAAAAGCTAGAGATTTAAAACATTCTTTGTGGGCTGGCGCAATGGCTTAGAGGTTAAGAGCACTTGCTGTGTTTCTAGAGGACCCAGGTTTGGTTCCCAGCACCTACATGGCAGCTTACAGTCATCTGTAACTCCAGTTCCAGTATATACAACATCCTCTTCTGGCCTCTACCGTCACTGCAGGCAAAACACTCACATGCATCAGATAAAAATAAATAAATAAATCTTAAAAAAATAAAGACTTCAAAGTTAGGCAAGGTGGTGCACACCTTTAATCTCAGCACTCAGGAGGCAAAAGCAAGAGGACCTCTGTGAATTCAAGGCTAGCCTGAGCTACGTAACACGCTCCAGGTCAACCAGAGGTTGTAGTAGTGAGATCTGTCCAAAAAAAAGACAGAAAGAAAAAAGAAAGGGAGCTGGGTGTAGTGATCCACGCCTTTAATCCTAGCACTTGGGAGGAAGAGGCAGGTGGATCTCTATGAGTTTGAGGTCAGCCTGGTCTACAAAGCTAGTCCAGGACTGCCAGGGCTATTACACAGAGAAACTCAGTCTTGAAAAACAAAACAAGAGAGAGAGAGAGAGAGAGAGAGAGAGAGAGAGAAGAAAAGAAATGAAATGAAATGAAGTAGAAAGAAAAAGGAAGACTCTTTAAGAGGAATAAGGAAGTGGTTAAGGAAAGCCTGGGGTAGATATTTCCATAGGGCCTTCGTGGGTGGGAAGTACCAGGCCCCATGAGGCCATCCATTTCTCTGCAGCCCAGAGCTCCTATTTGCAGCCTCCTACCTGCCTTCATGTATCTCTGTATATGCACACGTCTTGTTAACATTTTCACAGAGCCTTCTGACTATAAAATCATACTGTCTAGAACTCTATCAATTCACTTATTAATTATAGCAGACTAGTTTCAATCATGGGAAATTAGAAGCTAATTTTTCAATAAGCCTCGTCTCCAAGGATAGTTTACAAAATCAAAGAGGAAAATACCTGGCCAATCTAATTTATTATCACAATCAAATAATGCTAACTGGCTATCTGTGGGGCAAGCTTAAATTAGGGGATGCTAGAAGCAGCTCTCATCATTACTGATTATTTACTGGTTGGCCATTTTTAAATTGTCTCCAGTTTTGAGGTGATGGGTCCATCTGAAAGTCACTTCCTTAATTCACTCTTCCCTGAAAGAAGACACGTGACACTGCCAAACACTTGGGGCCGATTTGTTCTTTTCTGGGCATATAGAAGTCCTCATTTATGAGTGGAGATATTAATGCTGGTTTTGTGGAACTGCTGCAAGGATTAAATGACACAGAACATTTGAATGCACTGCCAAGATGCCGGGCGGCAGTATACACACCTTTAATCCCAGCACTGGGGAGGCAGAGGCAGGCGGATCTCTGAGTTCGAGGCCAGCCTGGTCTACAGAGTGAGTTCTTGGACAGCCAGGGCTGCACAGAGAAACCCTGTCTCAAAAAAAAAAAAAAAAAACAAACAAATGGATAAAAGCCAAGATCTACCAACTGCTTAACCATGGACTGAAGCCTCTAAAGCCATGGACCCAAATGCATGCTTCCTTGCTTCGATTGCTCTGTCAGAGACAAGAAAGGCTAATCTGGGTCTAGAGCGATGGCTCAGCAGTTGAAAGTGCATATCTCGCTGCTGCCTACCTGACTGTTTAAGCAGGTTGGGTGGCCAGCAATCATAAATTCAGCCAAAGATCCACAAGCTCTTTAAAGACACATGGACATTATTCACCCATGTACCTACAACTGGGCTTAGAATAATTGTGTGTGTGTGTGTGTGTGTGTGTGTGTGTGTGAGAGAGAGAGAGAGAGAGAGAGATGGTGTATGTATATGCATGTTTATGTGGAAGTCAGTGAGACTGAAGGAAGGATGGGGGCAGGAAAAAAAAAAGGCCCCAGAGTCTAAGGACAGACTCTTCATGCAGCCTTTCTTGAGAACACTTTTTCTAACAAGTACTTTGTCAGTGATAGACTAGACTCCACTTGGACAGCCCTGGTCTGAGAAATCAGGCCTGTACATACTCTTTCTCGGAAATACTGGTAGGTAACAAAGAACCAAAGTCGGAACAGTTGGTGAGTTAATATCTGAAATGCAATTCAGATGAAGTCATATGGAGACTCGGCCAACTTTCAATTGCTTCCAGCATCTTAAACACCACACGCCAAACCCTTCCATCCACCTCGCTCACCACACACCTCCACCTCCCAGCCACTGTGCTCCCAACCCAGTCTTTGAATTTCCTTCTTCTCCCTGAGTGCCCTGTCCCATGGGCTTAGTTTCCAAGACCACAGACCCAGCATTCCTGATTCCTGACTGTGATTGCAGACCCCCTCCTTTCCTCCCAGTCGCCTGTGCTCACACCTAATGGAGGAGCCTCTGCATGCTCCTGCCTTTCTTGCGCTCTGATGCTTTCATTTTCCTGACTGCAGTTCTAAGTACAATGATCTCCTGCTGAGAGATGTTCAGTGGATCTCCATTGTCTCTTAGCTTACATACTCCTTTACCTTCTCTTCAAAAGGCTTTTATTGGACTTCACTGAGCAATTTGGGCCCTATTCTCTCTGCCCCTCCCAAATCCACCTCCATCCTCTGGATTCTCACCCATGAGTGTTCCTTATAGCTTTGCACAGTTGCTGTTTCCTCCCTCCTGGTCCCTGAAGACTTCTGTTCCCTTCACCTGAAGCCTCCTTGTCTCACAATTCCTTCCATTCATATACTGTTACTGCTCTTTGCTAGGTAAGCCCAAAGAAATGTGACCAAGGGCCAAGGTGTTCCTTTATAATTTCTTTCTCAAAAGAGATATTGTCTAGAACATTACAATGGTTGTTAGGACATGCCAGTAGTTTCTTCGTTGCTTGCTCTACTCTCACGTCTGCTTTATCAACAGATTGTGGAATAAGCTTTGCCATCTTAGAAACAGGTCTTCTTCAGCCTTATTTGTTTATTTACCAGCCTGGGCTAGCTACTTTTGATGAAAGCCCCATTGAAGAATCTTTTCTGGCTATGAAAGGAGGGCCAAGAATGGGGTAGGGGAGAAAAAGGAAAGTGGCAGGTGAGGAGCCATTGTGTCCAAGTGCCAGATATCTCTCCCTTTGATTTCTTTAGATTTACCTGTGATTTTTCTAAGTGTGTAGATATGTGTGTGTACATGGGCGATCATGTGTGTAAACGTGGGTGTGCATGTGCCACATTTGAAAATGTGAGGGCCAAGAAGCCAACCTTGGGTTTTGATCCTCTCCTTCTATCTTGTTTGAGAGAAGGTCTCTTGTTAATCTTCTTTTCCATCTCCCACCTTCCCCAACACACGTGCCAGGCTGGTTGATCTAGAGGCTCTCGGGAATTTTTCTGTCCTAGCCCCCCATCTCATCATAAGGGGTGCACTAGGATGACAGATGCACGCTACCATAACTACTTTCTGAGTAGTGTGGTATCTGAGATCTGAACTCAGGTCCTCATGCTAGCTGGCAAGTGCTCTCTACCTGTTGAGTCATTTTCTCAGCTTCAGTGTATGTACTGGTCCTCAAGTACCTTGAACAAAGTGGATAAGTCCAATTACATTCCTCATAAAGAGAGCCATGGCGAGTCTCAGTAGAAGATTTTGGACTCAGCCCATAGAGAATAGATGATACTTATAGTTAGAAAACTACACTCAGCCAGCATTTGCCTGTGAGAGAGTAGAATGGGCATTACCATTGGCCTGTTGGTAACTAAGAAAATCACTTCATTCCTGTCTTAGTTGTGCAGACTCTACGGTGCTCTTAGTCTGGGATCCAGCAAACTTAACTGTATTAAGCACAAAGCAAGAAAGCAAATGAGCATGTATGTGTTCATCTAACTCTGCCTGATTTTGGATATGATATGACCAGCTAACTCAAGCTCCTTCTGCTATGACTTCAACACAGGGACGGACGATAGCCTGGAATTGTGAGCTAAAATAAACCCTTCCTCCTCCACTTTTTGTCAGGTACTTGTTGTCATGGAGTTTTATAACAACAACAGAAATGACACCAGGACACATTCCTTGTTTTAATATATTTCCACATACATTCATATTAATTCATATATATTATCAATTTGTTAACTTTGAGTTCATGGCCAATAGCACTTTAATTCACCTGAATGAGTTGAAATTGAATCAAGAACAGCTTTATGGAAATTGTAACATTTGAGAGGAACTTGGAAAAATAGATTCAACAAATGGTGAATACACTATTTACATAAAACTTGGTAGAATCTGGGCATGTGTCAAGGACTTCAGAGTGCAGATTTGTATCTTATTTATTGGTCTGACCCCTTGCCAAGCACTAGAACGTAGGCTTCACAGGCATTTTCTCATTTATTAATGACTGTTGCCCCATGCAAGGGAATGTCATTGCCCCTGTCCACCCACACTTTATAGTAAAGCAAATTATGCTGGCTAGGCTTTTGTTTACTTGACACAAACTAAGGCCATCTAGGAAGAAGAAATCTCAGTTGAAACAATGTTTCTATCATATTGGGTTGTAGTCAAGTTGGTATGGGCATTTTCTTGATTAATAATTGATGTGGGAGGGCCCAGTCCACTGGGGATTGATGGTACCTCCTCTACCCAGGCAGACAGTCCTGGGGTTGAATAACAAAAGAGGGTAAGCAAGCCATGAGGAGAAAACCTGTAAGTATCTTTTTTCCATGGTCTTTGCTCCAGTTCTTGCCTACAGGTTCTTGCTCTGACATCCCTCAATGACGGATTGTAACATGGAACTGCAAACCAAATAAACCCATTCCTCCCAAGTTGCTTTGGTCTTGATGTTTCATCACAGCAATGGAAAGAAAGTAAGACAGAAAAGGCAGCTGTGAGGATTAATAACTTATCCAGTGTTGTATGGCAAGGGGCAAAGAAAGGTTCTGAACTCCATCTCTTACCTCAAGCTCCCATTTATTTTAATTATTTAGACTTTTTATATTGTTTATCTATTTATTCATTTTACATCCAGGTCACAGGCATCTCCCTCCCCTCCTCTGAGTCCCACCCTCCTGCTCCCTTTCCCTATCCTCACTTCCCTTCGAAGCCTCCCCCCCACCCTCCCCCCCCCGCCCACCGAGTTGTATCAGGACTAAGCTTGTCCTCTTCTATTGAAGCCTGGCACCATAGACCCTTTAGAGGGGTAAGTGATCAAAAAGCAGCCACCAGAGTCCATGTCAGAGACAGGCCCCCTTACCACCCCCAGTCCACTTGCTAGGGAGCCCACATGACCACCAAGCTGCCCATTGGTTACGTATGTGTAGGGGGCCTAGGTCCAATTCATGCACGTTCTTTGGTTGGTGGTTCAGTCTCTGTGAGCCCCCATGGGCATAGGTTAGTCGTCTCTGTTGGTCTTCTGTGGAGTCCTTCTCCCCTCTGGGTCTCTATCCCTCCCGTCATTCTTCCACAAACACCTAATGTTTGATTGTCTCAGTCTTTGGATCTTCTGCTGCATGGAGGTTCTCAGAGGACACTTACGCTGTTTTCCTTTCTGTAAGCTTAGTAGAGTATTCTTGATAGTGATGGGGTTGGCCCTCTCCTTTTAGGTAGGTTTCAGGTTGTGCCCACCATTGCTTGGACATTCCCTCAGTCTCTGCTATACCTTTATCCCTACACATCTTGTATGCAGTGTACATTTTGGGTTGAAGGTTTTTGTGGGTGGGTTGGTGATTTCCCTCTTTCCTCTAGTAGTCCTACCTAGCTAGAAGGAGGCCTCTTCAGTCTCCGTATTCCCTGTTACTAGGAGTCTCAGCTGGAGTCACCCTCATGTCCTCCTACAAGCCTACCTATTGCCAGTCTCCAACATATCTCGGAAATGGCCCCCTAGGTTTCCCATCTTTCTCTCAACCCTTCACCAACTGCCCCTGCTCTCCCGACAACTGATCCCCACCCTCCTTTCCCTCCTCTTTCTCTGTCCTACCCAGTTCCCTCTCTTCATCTATTTCTGCTGTCTATTTTATTTCCCCTTTTGAATGAGATTCAGGCACCCTCCCTTGGGCCCTCTCAGTTACTTAGCTTCTTTGGGTCTGTGTATTGTAGTATGGTTATCCTGAACTGTATAGCTAATATCCACTTATAAGTGAGTACATACCATGTGTATCTTTTTGGGTCTGGGTTACCTCACTCACGATGATGTTTTCTAGCTCCATCCATTTGTCTACAAAATTCATGATTTCATTGTTTTAATTTAAGTATTTAATTTGAACCAGTTTACATTTCCCTATTTCATATGAAATTCACACTGTCAGACTTACCTATGGAGCCAAAGTCAACTGTTTCCATATTGATGGAAGCAGGTTAGCAGACATGTTTATCACATGACACAGAAATGGTGGTCTGAGATGAAAAAGATGCCTCTGTCCCTCGTGTTCGGATAGCCTACTAGAGTTTATGCAGTTCATTCACTTGTGTTGGTATGTTGCAGGTCCTTGTAACAACTCCACAATTTCTCCCTGGGATTTTACTAATTTGGAAACTCATTTCGAGGGAGGATACCTAACAGACCCCAAAGAGACAGGCAGGTGACCAGCAAAGGCAAGAATTGGAACTGAGACCTGAACCCTCCCAGCCCAGTGTCCTTTGGCCTTGACCTTTCAGTCATCCTCCAGGACCATTTGGAAGAAAAGCCTGTAGCCATTTTTTTTTAAACCCACATTTTCACTTTCTGTGGTTTCAGTTTCCCACAGCTGACCACAGTTCAAAAAAAAAAATTAAATGGGAAGTTCTAGAAATAAACAACTCATAAGTTTTAAATGGAATGCCATTTTGAGTAGCATTATGAAATCTTTAGACATGAGCCCTCCTTTGGTTCAGACTTTCCACACTGTATACACCAACCACCTGGTGGTCACTCAGGAGCCATCTTTGTCATCAAGTCAACTGTCACAGTCACACACAGCCCTCAGGTAACCCTGTCATAGTCACTTACTGCCCTGGCACGGTACCTATGTCATTCAGCTCGCTTTGTGCACACAGCTGTTATGCCACCTCCCAGCACAGGAGGAAGGACGGGTAGGTATGGCTTGTTAAGGTATTTGGAAGATGAGAAAGAACAACTTTTAACTATTGCACTTGTTCCGACGGTTGCATCTAGGATTAATTAGCATTTTTTTCCAGGCCTAACTTAGAAGTTGCTTTCGCCGTCAGTTGCAGATACAATCATCAACAGCATGCTGGAGATTTGGCGCCTTCTTCAGCATCTGCATCGTCCATTGAGACCCTCACGCCATGTGCATGTGTGTTTGTACTTGCATACATTGCTGCACGGGTAATGTCTGTCTGGATCTATTACCCTCCGCTTGATTCCCTTGAGACAGGCTCGTCACTGGACCTGGTGCTAGGCGGACATCAGTGAGCCCCAGAGATCTCCCCAATCTTTGTGACCCAGCCACAGTATTGGATCTACAGGCATGTGCAGCTGTAACCACTTTGTTTGTTTGTTTGTTTGGTTGGTTGGTTGGTTTCACCAGTGCTGGGGATTTGAACCTGGGTCCTCATGCTTGTGTTCTCACCCACTGAACCATCTCCTCCCTAGCCTGACTTTCATCCCTTGAAACTTGAGTGTACAGGCATGTACTGGCTGCCCCCCGCACTAACCTAAAGCCTCTCACGGACACATGCACAGCCTCTCCTGTGCATGAGTTTGCTTAGAAAATGCATACTCCTCTTAATTCTGGGTTTTTAATGGCAGTGTGGGCACACAGAGGGTTTGGTAGTATAATTAATACTCTGAATGGCTTACATGACAGGAATCTGCTGGCCGTTCAAGCTCAATTTGTGGGCTATTCAGCTGAGGGGATTTTCCTGCATCTCAGAACAGGTTAATTAAGCGAAGTTGCTGGAGGGGGCTCCCTTGGTATGGGGAGGGGGGATTCACAACAGCGTTTGAAAGCTCCAGCTCTGACTGGCATCCTCACCCAGTACTGGAAGGCTCTTTGGATCTGAAAAAGGGAGCTTTTCCTTACTTCTTGAAGCCTTGGCTCTGACCACCTTCTCCTGTCTCACAGCCAGTGTGCTGAGGCCCTCATGGGTCCCTGTCCTGCAGCAGACGTGAGGGGACATGGGGCTCTTTCTCCTTCCAGCAATAGTGGAAGAAGAGTAAGGCCCTTCCTAGTCCTCGAGGATGGTCTAGGGGGAGGGAAGGACTAGAACAAGATGCTGGCTCTGTTTCCCAGAATTAATGGTCGGCTTCTGCTGAGGCTATTTGCACTGTAAACGAAATTAAACAAAAAGCAGAGATGAAACAAAACAACTGAAATGATCAAAAAGCATTCTGGCAGTGGGTATAAAACATGCTTTCTCTCGGCAATGCAAGCCCAAGTGTGTGTGTGCCCATTGGAAGATGACTTGCGGAGCAGTACCCACGAGAGGTCATTTGTCAGGGAGACAGCAGAAGCACATTTACAGAGAAACCTGCCGTTCCGTGCACTGGGAATTGTCACACATCCTTGTAGTGAGTTTCACACATGATGGAGGGGGTCTGAATTTAAAACGCAGGTCACCAGAGATAGACCTGTGAAAATTATCTAAAGAGGTGAGTAAAAAATTAGCAACTTTATTCAATTAAGGAAGGTGTGATTCTTAACATCCTTTTGTCTCGTCAAGCAGTTTTGTGGTAGACTCATTCAGTGGAAAGTTTTGTCTAGTTTTCCATGTGCTGTGATAGCCGAGATTAGACAAGCCACCTGCCATCAGTTCATCTCAGGCTGGGTCTTCTGCAATCATCAATGCTGGGTTAGGTCAGTTCTTGGGAAGATGTACCTGAGGGACTCTGAGAGACCGTCTTCTTGCATTGCGTGAGCAGACTCTGAGATGGAAACTTCATATCCTAAAAGAAAGACCAAACAAAATACAAGCATCTCCTCTCTTTTCTAAGATCCTCCCTGCCCACACGTGTTCATACCTAGTGCACCTAAGTCTCCGCTCTCTTCAGCAGAACTGATCATTATAGCCTGCTCTGAGACCTGGGGTTCTGTGAACTTTCTTGAGCGCATAGGTGTCCTTCTCAGGAACTCCAGAGTCTTGTGAAGCCAATTTGTAAGGTTTTTCTTTGTTTACTATTTTACTCTAGTTTTAGAGAGTAATTTAAGGCTCAACAATGTTTTAAAAATGATTTGAAGGAGCCAGTGAAGGGGCTCAGCAGATAAAGGCACTTGCAGCCAAGCCTGAGGACCTGAGTTCAACTCCCAGGTCTGGTGAGAACTGACTCCCACAAGTTTTCTGACCTACATGTGCACACACGCATGCCACATGCATGTGTGCATGCATATATACACAGAGAGATTAAATAAATAAGTAAATAAATTTAAAGATTAAAAAAAAGATGTTAGGATTTTATGCTTGTGTTGGATTAATTGATTACATAACACATGGTAGTATTGTAGAGAGAATTAGAACCCCAGAACTGGAGCTGGGAAAATAGAGGGTGGTAATGGACTTCCATCTTACGATTAGGACAACGGGAAATTTCTAAGTGTGACTTTGAGGAGAAACAGATCATAACACATGTTACCCAGAAACCTTAGAATCCCCAGATAAATGAATTGAATATAATATAATGAATGCTGTTCTTCTTCCTATTATTTATTACATCTATCTATCTATTTATCTGTATATATAGATGCACACTTACCAACATATGTATGTAGAAGTCAGAAGACAATTTGGGAGGGTCAGTTCTTTCCTTGTACCAGATGAGATCCATGGATAGCACTTGGGCATTTGGCAACAAGCTCCTTTTACCTGCTGACTCATCTTGCCAGGCTGAAATGTTCCATCTGAGTTGTCTCTCTGGGTCTTGAATGGTTTTCTTAAAGCTGTCCAGTCCTCTGGAAGCTCAGCTCTTCCCTGTTGCTAGAAACTCCCTTTCTGTAGTTGAGAGCAGCGTTGGGGGGGCAGAGTGTGGGTTCTGGACCATGCAACCTGGGTTCAAACGTGAGCTTTGCTCTTTGAGCAGGTTGCTTAAAACTCACCTACCTACGGGGACAACAGCAATGGTGACTCAGTCAGGGGATTGTCATAAGGCTAGAAGGAGGCAGTTGTAGAAGTCACTTAGCACAGTGTCTGCCACATAATAACGTTCAACAAGACTTAACTATGTCATTATTACCATTTCAGTGAGCATAAGGAGATAGGAAGCTAGCACTGGTCAGTCCGGACACATTTCCTATGTCACAGCTGTGATAACTGCTTTCCTGGGCTCTCCACTGTCTCTGCCTTGAATATAGAATGTATTAGGAGATGGAATTAAACAGGTCAGCAGGGATAGGGAATTGACCAATTGAGGATCCCAGGCATATGGGATTGAAGTTCATTATTTTGTTGAGGTTTCCAGGCTAGCTTGACTTATCCAAAGTTCAAGTGACCTGAAGATGACATGGCCAAATAAGTTAGGTTTACTGACACACATTCTTTCTGCTGTATTTTTAGTGTTCCTTGAATCTCAACTGTCCAGCTGTGACATGAAGATTACCTTTTTCTATGGGGTCTCCTTGTTGTTCTTCTGACTTTTGTGAGCCTTAAAATTTTGTTGTAGTTCCTTCCATAATTGTCTAGAACATCTTGGTGCATCCTCACATAGAGAACTGCTTCCTTCACATTAAAAAAAAAAAAAATCCCTTAAAAAAAATGTTTTTATCACACTAGACCAAGACTCTCTCCCACATAGACAATGTAGCCTTTTGTTTGGCTTTTATTCATTGTTTTGACCCTTTTCTCTCTCGGCACCCATTCTGCCTTCATTCATCGTGTTTCCCTCCCTCTTCCTCTCCTAAATGTTTAGCAAGCACCCTCAGAAGGGAGCCCCCAGTTCGGAGCCGCTGAATCAGCATCGCCGTGAGGAAGGAAAACAGCACACATCAAAACTTGCTGATAGGTTAGAACAAGCTTCAAAGATGGTGAAAAACTGAGGTTCCTCGCATTTTCTGGGCGATGTAAGGCTGTTCACTTCTGAGAGCAGAGTTCACCTCTTGGAGTTCACCTCTAAGGCAGAGTGTTGCTGATGAGGGAAGTCTTATGGCTGTTCTGTTAACTTAGACAGAATGGAACAGCATGTGCCCTGGTGGGAGGCTGCTGCCTCTGCTGTGACAGCCCTGGCATAATGTGGCCCTTCTCCCTCTATTAGCGTCAAGGGAGGATGCGGCCATCCCTGTGTGCAGCAAAGCCTTCTGCCCCACCACCTAACTGAGCTCTAGGTTGCCCCTAGATCTTCTCTGTTCCCCACAGATATTAAGGTGGAAAGATCGTAGGTACACAAATGCTTTTCTGCATCCCCCCCCCACACCCTGGTTTTGGTGCTGGGAGTGGAACCCCGGGGCTTGCTGCATGCTAAGCACACACTTTTCCACCCAGCTACATCACCAACACAGGTGAAATTTCTTTTATGTGGAGTTTCCTTTTGCTGACTGTATAGTTTCAAATGCTAATGTTAATGTAACTAATTCCTGGCAGATGATGGATTTTTTTTTAAGCACAATTAAATTAAAGCAGATTTTCTTTTGGTAAACTATTTTTAGTAAAATGCATAGGATAAAAAAAAAAAAACCTACCCAGTGCTAATAATATGCTCAATCTGGATGTGAAGGCATGCTGTTAACTGAGATCCATGACACATTTTGTTAACATCATTTAAGTCATGTACTGGCAGATTAATCTGAGAACAATTTAATCTTGTACAAATAAGTATGGCCAGCCTCCTGATAGATACGCCAGTGAAAGATTTTAAACTATTAAAAATGTGAACAGACTTTAAATAGTAGACATATTACTTAATTCATATAAAGATACTATGCTAGGGGTCATTACAGAAGAGAAAGAGATCTCAGGATGGAGACTCTGAAACACCCAGGCTCAGAAAACTCTGAAATGTTGGGCATGAACATGTTCTTTGGGTGGGAAGTGGTGCTGAGAACTGGACCCCTGCTCCAGAGTCTGTTCTACCACCACACTGGGCTCAATCGATCCTCCTATTTCTACTTTCTCAGTAGCTATGACCAAAGATTCAAAGTTACTTTTAAGTTACGTAAATGTAGGCCCTGCATCCTAAGGTAGTGTGACTGGGACTTTGCGTGCCTGATTGTATGTGTAGCAAAGAGCAGCAAGAAGCAAGGTCCTTCTAAACGTTACCTATACAATAGGCAGTTGGAGTCTCTCTCTCTCTCTCTCTCTCTCTCTCTCTCTCTCTCTCTCTCTCTGTTCCACTGAAGAGAATTATGAGTGAGAAAATGCAACCCACTGAGAAGCAAGTCCTCACTGCAAATGCAATGGTTGGCATTCCTGACTTGATTGATTACCCTGACGTCCATCCTCCGTTCTCCCTGCCAGCAGCATCCTCACCCCTGCCTAGGACACAGAGCCATCTCCTCCGAGCTGCTCGCCAGACCCATTATCCATTATCCCACCTTCTCAACAGCTGTTTCTTGCACCATGAGGGTTTTTAAAAAATTATTTTTAAGCCTTAAAAAATAGATGTTTATATAGTTTTCATGATTTCATTTTGGGACTAACTAAATGGTTGTTCTCAGTACAGTATTCAACACTACCAGTCTAAGTATCTGGCTGTCTCACTGAGGGAGAGGAGGGCACAGCCTTCTCAGCCCTTCCCACAGTGCCAGCTTCCTGGTCAGCATCATGCTGGGTCCTTGCTGGAAAGTGGGATGCACAAAACACGTGTCTGGAACCATGTGGAAAGCAGGCTGCTGTCTTCCTTCCCTTCCAGGCCACTCCAAAAGGGGAACCAGTGGGCTCTTAAAGAGAGAAAGAAGGGCGAAGAGGCCCATGTGCTTCCTGTTTCAAAAGACTGGCCACCCTACAAAGAGAACCGGGGAGCCTCCACTGAACAGAGACAAAACGGAACATTTCCACTTCTGGTTCTATTCTAGGGAAAGTGAGTCTCATAGACTTATAACCAGATCAGCATTTGTAAAAGGTTTCCTGAGTTAAAAAAATAAATCATTCCAGAGTTTATCCAAGGGACATATTTCTGGTTCTGGTAACTCATTTTCAGTCTGGTAACTTTGGGAGACACAGGAAGAAGCTTGTTACATAGGCAGTCAGTGGACTGGTGACACTATCCGCAGGAGGGGTCACTTGAACACAGGAGCTCAAAGCCAGTTTAGCCAACATAACGAGACCCTATATCCAACATAAATCAACCAATCAACACATAAATGCATGAATAAATGACAGAAAAAAATGAATTGGGAATTGGAAGGCACTGTCTTCCACATTCTCACTCTGATGAGCCTGATGAACCCCATGGACAGTAATGACACAAAGTCCAGGAAGCAGAGGTAACACTGCCTGCCATCCCCAGCCTTGTACATCTTTACAGAGATTCTGAGATCATTTCCTGGATAGTTTGCTGTGTGAGATGAAGCCTTTTTTTCCCTCGTTTTCTTCTAGCCTAGACATCAAATTTGTAACCCAAACTTAGCGTTTTACTGCTTTGGAAAATAATTTTTTTAAGTTGTCCTTGCAAACAAACAAAAACAACCACAAAACCCTAGACTTACCACGTACATGAAACATGTAGTGTAGGGCTTGTGTACTGAAGTGTCAAAAACCAAATCCTGACCCTGCCTGGTTGACACATTTTACAGCTGTCGAAAGGTTTAAAGCAATACAGATTGTCTGAGCCAATAAGTTGATTTGGTGGGAGCAAAATGCTAATGAGCCTTTGATCTGTTCAGAGGCCGGTGAGCTAGAAACACAGCCTTGCCTGCACCCCTCACCCTGCCAGCTGTCTCACAAATGCTTGCCATTGGTCACAGGGGGGACCAGGCAACCTGGGAGGGGAGATAGATCAGCTCAAATTCATCATCTCCCCGCATACATCACTCAGGCGCTGGCCCTCATTGTGACAAGCCAGCAGCATCCACTCCCTAGCAGAGATGCACATGTTGCAAAGAAGTTTGTTATTTAAAAAAATTTTTTTTTTGTGGTTTTTTTTTGTTTTTGTTTTGTTTTGTTTTGTTTTTTTAAAGGACACTCTTTTTCTTGTCTGAAAGTAAATGTGTGCTGGTATTTACTTCCTGGCTTGGGGTTTTTGAAGGTCGTATGTATGAACACAGGTAGTGGTTATGGGGTGTCTTTGATAAAGAGGATGAGAATCAAATTCAGGGAATACTTGCAGGCTCTAAGAACCAATGATGCAGATGAGGGATATGACAGACACAGCAGGGCAAGCATGGAGCAGCTGGCCTCCAGTGGGGAGGCAGACACAGCCGGAGCAGCTGGACAAATGCAAGAGGTCAAGAAGTGTTTGTGGACCCTGACTTCTTCCTGCGCACCTCTGAATGGTGGACTTCATCAAAGCCGGGAATGATACCCAGGGCAGTTTTTGTGTGTAACACTCCCCCCTCCCAAGATGCCGTTCCAGGAGAACATTCCAGCTCCACACATCCAGGATGGAGCCACCTTCTTCCAGCATGTGCTATTTTTAGAAGTAGGATTTGATGGAGGAGAAAATAACCCACATTCCAATCATATCAAAAAGGTAAAACGTGAAAGAAGTTTTCTTAGCTGTCTGCTTTCTTCTTCTGATGAATGCCTTTTAACATTCAGCAGGTTTTGTTTAGGTGCCTACAGTATGCTTGCTAGGCACGAAGGGCAAGTGGTGGCAATACAGAGCCTCATGTGGGTTGGGTCCGGTCCGTGAAGATTTCCGTATGGACTCCATGTTACATACTTCTTTCCTTATGACTACATGTTTGGGTTATTATTTCAGTATATACAACTTATATGTATTTAATAACTGGAGACCGATTATAAGAACAATCAAGAAGACAGTATTAATGAAGGTCTAGGTGCTAAGATGATCATGTTTTTCAAATTACTCATTGTCCAAATGGATGGAAATGGTGCACATATACAGGGTAAGAGGTAGAGACAGAAAAACCGGAGCAGGTAGTGAAAGCAATATTCCAGTGTTGTGGGCAAAGGACTTAAACCCATGATAAGTCAGCAAGTTCTGGCCTTTTGCATCACTGAACCCAGTTTTCTTTTTCTTTTTTTTTTTAAATACTTTATTTTTTTTTCTTCAAGTTACATCTCAGTAACAAACCCCTCCCTATTCCCCCTTCCTATCCCGCCCTTCCACCCTCTTCCCCCCAGAAGTTTCCCCTTTCAGTCCAACAGATGGTTCCTTCTCTTATAACAGTAAGTATTATACAAAACAACAGATATAAATATGCCACATTTATGAGAGTTAAATGGCCCAGTATACCTTCCCAATGTCCTGTTTATACATATTTGGCCCCTGACTTTAACATTCTACTATCTAACCATCTCCATGAGTTTAAAGGTCTATATGTGACTCAATATTCATACTAACTTGCAACACACTTTTAAGAGTATCTTCTTAGATCTATAACACCCTCTTGATTCCTAAACAACTCAAAATTTAACTATGAGACTCTAGCTGTCTATTCTTCAACCACCTCAGAGACCTGAGAATAGTGAGACCATGAGCCAGTGTTAGTTTGGTGGCAACAACATCAGCTAGAGGGCAACAGTCAAGAGGCCATGTGAGGTGGAGCGTGGGGCTCTGAGGCCAGGCTAGAGAGGAAGAAGGCTTTCTTGGGTGTTATCATGGAAGCCCTGATATTGTGACTATTCCTCACAGGCTGGCTCCAAAAGCTGATTTGGAAATCTGTTGTGTAGAATTTGGAATGCTCTAACTCATGCCTGTGAGGAATAGTCACAATATCAGGGCTTCCATGATAACACCCAAGAAAGCCTTCTTCCTCTCTAGCCTGGCCTCAGAGCCCCACGCTCCACCTCACATGGCCTCTTGACTGTTGCCCTCTAGCTCATATTGTTGCCACCAAACTAACACTGGCTCATGGTCTCACCAGGCTATTTTCATGTCAGAGTTTGTACTCAGTCCTTTGGTGTGAGCCCCTGGTCAAGGTGGCTGCCTCTTTCCCTTCAAAGACATTTTCACTGGGCACAGCCTAACCCACTTCCTACATCACCTTTGGTCACCACCTTTCCACTGTAGCTTTCTCTCCTCTTGTCACCACCCTAGACGCTGTCTGTGTGTGTTATTTAGTCTTTTGCATCAGAGATGGGCTCCTATGGATGTGTATTCGCAGCACATAGAATGACAGGTAACGCAAAGTAAAGGTCCAGCGAATAATGTTTAAAGGATCTGATCTTGAAAAACATACCTTAAGCCAAACTTGGAGCTGGAAAGCCCCCCTGTGTGGTCATGAGCAAGTGGTTCTGCCCACATTTTTCTATCCCCAGGGAGGCAGGCTTCTTCAGCTTGCCACAAAATCTGCTGAGATGAACAAACGGAGTCTGTTTGTAAAATGCCTTGACGCATTCCCTCTCTAAGCCATGGGTCTTCATCTGTAAAACTGGTACATCATATTAGCTTATTCTTCAAGGTTGCCTAGTGCTATGGACACCCATGGTAATGATGGAGAAGAATGGGAGCCTCTCTCCGGTTGCCTGGCACCAGATGTAATGACAGGTGATGGGTTGTGTGGCATGTTTACCCAGAGGTCTCCACTTCTCCCTACAGGTGTTAGGGTTCTGGCTTGTGTTTCCTTGGGGTCCTCCCTGCTTCCTATGTTTCTGTGGACACAAGCCTATATATACAATGGACTAGCATAGGGTTCCACTGGGCTCAGTTCTCCCCTGGATGAACTGGGATGGGACCGGAGCACCGGGGAAAACGGAAACGCTCTGCTTCTACAGAGCTCTGTGGGTAGAGATGAAGCTAGAAAGATTGACAATGAATTCTCCACAGACCGAGAAAGGAGACACATTAGAGAAAAATGGGCCATCCTGACTGTTCATAGTTTCAAAGTGGGCTTGTGCCCACCAGCCTTGATCGTGAATAGCCCCTTTAAACTCCTCTACCGCTGTGACTAACCCCTTAGTGGAAAGCCCCATCTCCCCCAGTCACCTGGAATTTTCTGTAGAAGCCAGACAGGCTGCTCACCAGCTCTGGAATCTCAGCTTTCTCATTTATCTTGTAGCCTGAGCATACGTGGAAATTTAAATTCCTAGGATTTATTCTAACTTTTCTTTTTATATGTCAAACAGACTTTCCCTTATAAATCCTGAAATCACCTTTGAAATTTTAGACAAGGGCAGATGTCACTTAATGTGACTGGCAAATGTTCCACACGCCATTTGTTGTGTGTGGTCGTTGTTATTCCTTTTGCTTCTTTTTTTTCCCTGTTTTTTTTCCTTCTCTCTCTCTTTTTTTTTAATCGCCATCACACTATAAAACCAATTAAAACAAACTTTGCAAAGATTCTCATTTCTGGCTATGATATTCCAACCTCTGACTTTCTCTGAAGCACGAGATAAGACTTTCTGATTAACTGGGGGTGGATGTTTATCCAATCTGTTCGTTTTATACATTATGAATAGTGATTTTTCATTTTTATGCCATGGCAGTGGCATATACTTTCTGAAATTAATAAATACAATAAATACTATCAATGTGTGAAATTAAAAAAACACACACACACAGATTTCCATAGTTTGACATACAAAAAATGTACTCACACACTTTTGAAATCTACTGTCAAACCATTTCACATCTGTACCTAAAGCAAACAGACATAATGCTAACAGCTTGTTCGAATTCAGAAATGCCACCCGCTAATCAGCCCACCTGTGGCATTCTCAGTCCATCTTGCAAGCTGCATAGCCGGCTGCCAAGAGAAGTGACAAGAAAATGTATATTAAATTATTGAATAAGATTGGAAATGTTGTATAGTGTGGGATAAAGAGAGTGCACGACACGTGGCTAATGAACATTCCATACCTTTTCACTCTAATGTCTGCTTGGAGGTGACCTAGCTCCATCTCTGGATGCAAAGTTAGTGGCGAGGCTTTTGGGTTTTCATTGTTCCTGTCAAGGGGAGAGGGAGGGTGGTTGTGATGTGTGCCTTGCATTGAGTGAAACAGAAAGCAAGGAAAAATACAGAAGACAAATGCTGAACTGAGTTCCATAGAAATACCCCATCTTCACAAAGATCCCATTCCACAGGGAAGATACTAAAACAAAGGTCTACCGTCCTGCCAAGTCTTAGAAACTGCAGTGATGATGCTATCAACCAAATCCGACCACTTTAGGTATTATTTAGAATCCTAGAAGAAAGCGGCCTTTTGATCTTTCTTGTGATGGGTCGGAGGGGCCAAATAAAATGCAAACGTGAAATAACCCTGCCAAGACTCTTGAAGCGGACCAGGGGTATCAGACCACCAAACAAACCATGGGTGCCCCACTGGCCACACCCTTGAGCTTGTGAAACTGGCTTGTAAACGTGACATTGCACAAAACCGTTACATTTTAACACATGATTAGTTTCACTTCTACGGACTAGAAGTGCTCTCCGGAATGATCTCTGGGGGTCTGTGGGGAAGAAACGTTAGTTTAGCATCTGTTCTTTTAAGGCTGTTTGCTCTGGGAAGGCAGTGTGTTTTGCCATAAATTTAGGTCATTAATTTGTATCTGTTCTTTGTTTATTTAAGAAACAGGACAAAAGGGCAGCTGCTGAAACATTTGGCTGTGCCGAGGGGTAGTGGGGCTGACATGCTGGAATTCTGCACATGACCAGCTTGAGTTTGTATCCACAGCTACAGGACACAACTTTACGGAATCACTTTGCCAATCCATGTGGTGCTTAGCTTCCCTCTGCATCAATACCCTTTTAATTACCTGATCCTGAGGCAAGGGAATTAGAGAGAATCTCTAACAGAGAGCCTGGGACCTTCAGAGAGTCAGAGTTCTCTCATTTCTAATAAAAAAAAATCACTGTACTCAAATGTTTAGTAATGACTCTACAGAATGCTGATATGAATTCTGCAACTAGCCTGCAAAGGTAACACTGTGACCTATATAATTTGATATTTATAAACGGAAGCACAGTGATATCCAGTCAATTGATTGTTAACAACATTTAATGCTCTGAAATTGGCCAGTAAGTGAAGAGTCGTTTGAAAGGCATTACTGCTATTATGAAGCATTGCAGAGGTTTTATTTATTATCATAAACCTAATGGATGCAGTAAATTAGGTGTATTTAGAAAGGTCATTTGGTGCTTGTGATACTGAATTCTGAACACTTTAATTCAGACAAACTGTGAAAGGGGACAGTGTTTTCGAGGATAGGCTGTGATTAAGCCACCATGAGTGAACAACATGGAAGCACAGCGTGCCTTGGACTAGCAACAGCGGCAGCAGCAACAACAATAATAATAATAGCAACTATCACAACTCAGTAAGGACAATAGGACTGTTGAAAAGTTCTACTGTTCACATTCCAAAACTGTCTTTAAAAACAAAAGAAACGAAGCAGAGTAACCTTAACAGAGTTTTACATGCCGAAGAAATCTGTGTCCAAAATCTTGTTTCTTGTGAATAAAATGTGGTGCCCTTCTCTCCTTACAGTTTTCCTAGGAAAACCCCTAATGAGAGGGTGTGGTCCCTCTGTAACTCTCCAGTTGCTTGTGTTACCTGGGAAGCACTTTTTTTCACAAGCTACTTGTGGTGTTGGGTTTGTCAAAGGCATGTGGGAGCTGGAATACTTGAATGGCCTGAGAGGTGTATATTCCTTCTGTTGACTATATTTTTTTTGGTGAGGAGAAATGCTTTAGATATTTTATTAGGTGTTCTTCATGAGAAAATTACATTCATGAAAATTTAGTTAGAAATTGGGACTGCTCTTCCAAGGCCAAAATCATCTTCTGGCCCAGTGCTGGGACTCTGTGGAAGCTGGAGGTGCATGCAGGCCATTTGTGGTGGAGAGCCTCTGGCCATGGCAGGAAGCTGTCTGCATTCAGAGATGAGGACATAAGAGTCACACCTCAGTGAGATGTAGCTTTTATTTCTTCTCCCTCTGTCTTTGGACTCAGTGTCAGGGGTTCGTGCAGATCCTTGAGTTACTGCTCTTGGAAAGAATGTTCACTTTTTCAGAGGAAAAATACGTTCTTTGCTGTCACTGCATTGCTTTGTGCTCAGGGGAAGGAAAGAAAGATTTAAGTGTCAAACTGTGTTATTCTTGGGAGGAGCTGAGAAGATTCTTTTCAATGTGGCTGAAAAAGAAGAAGAGGAAGAGGAGGAGAAGGAGGAGGAGGAGGAGGAGGAGGAGGAGGAGGAGGAGGAGGAAGAAGAAGAAGAAGAAGAAGAAGAAGAAGAAGAAGAAGAAGAAGAAGAAGAAGAAAATAGTGCAGTCAATTAGACATGAGACCTGACAGGGTTTCCTGTGCTCTGAGATGGTTAACAGGAGAAAACCCAGTGAGATGCTTCTTGGGTTTGTGCAAATGAATCGCATGGTCTTACATGGGTGCTATGTTAAGTCCTTTAGCGAAGAGTTGGATGACACCCAAGCCAACAGATACCTCTTCAGCACCTACTATAGGTGAAGAAATACATGTTGCAATATCCATGGAGATCTGAAAAATCATGAGGAGCTTGGGTGTACCAATAATATCTAGATTTTGGTGGTGATAATGTTGATGATGATGGTGGAAACCAAGGTATTTTCCAGAACAAAGAGAGATAGATGGGGGTGTGGTAGCACGTACAAGCACTCCTAGTTACTGGGGAGAATGAAGCAGAAGGAGCCCTTAAGTCCAGCAGTGGAGATCAGACTGGACAACGTAATGAGGTTTATCTGAACAGATAATTAAACATCAAGGAAATTATTATTTTAAATGTTCTACAAAAAAAGAAACTAAACTTGGGGAGACCAGAACATATCTGCCTTAAAGAGACGGATCACCTTTCCTCACTGAGTTGGGCCCAGAATCCTTGGTGCTTGTCCCATAGACATTTCAAGTCTATTCCTTTCTTTAAGCCTTTATTTTGGCCTGAATCCATCTAGACTTTTGTTCTCCTACACTGGCCTCTACTTCCCAATGGCTTAGTGAATTTAAGAAGCACACACATGTAGAAGAATACTAGAACCCCCATCCCCCACACATCAACAGCCTAGTAAAAGGCATCTATCTAGTTCTTTATGGGACTCTCAATGGCTATAAAAAACATATTTCACATGTATAGAAATAATATTGATATGAGCCTTAGCTGATGGGGCTTCTATGCTGATGTCCAAGTTTTCCTTTTTTTTTAATCTTTTCTCAGTATCCCATGACCCCTCTACTCCTCCGCTTTCTTCCTCAGTCAGCGCACATGCCCTCCTCCATGTGATCATCTCCCCCAGGGTGGCTGTGGCCTTTGGGATGCAGTCTAGGTGTGAAAGGAATGATTATTCATTGTGATCTCTAAGCACAGCCTCCCTCCTCTCCTCATAGAGGCTCCATTCCCCAGAGAGCAGCTTGGCAGCATTTTTCTCAAAGTGGAATAAAAATGCATCATATATATATATATTTCACATGACATCTCTCAGGAGATTTTTGATGAAGGTTCCATTTTTGTC
Organism: Lophiomys imhausi; assembly: GCA_907164525.1. Classification (NCBI taxonomy): domain Eukaryota; kingdom Metazoa; phylum Chordata; class Mammalia; order Rodentia; family Muridae; genus Lophiomys; species Lophiomys imhausi. The sequence continues at coordinate 2,070,707 of CAJQZJ010034210.1, read as the reverse complement.
AAGAGAGAAGATGACATTGTAGTGGGGGAAAAAAGCAGCGAACCATAACCCTAGAGATGCCCATTCTTGATTTAGCTAATTAATAACTGGGGATCACCCACGAGTCCCTTAACCCTCTTGATGTCTGAGGTCTACAGCATAAAACTAGATGACAGGCCCAGTAAGCAACAAAATCCTCCCTGCTTCGACCCATTCTGAGCCTGGGAAACAGGACCCTGAGCCTTTCAAAGAAACTTTTTGCCCAGGGTTTGATGGTGAGGAGCAAACAACCCAGCTTCTTCTCCTTTCTTGATATCCTGCTCTGGAAGCACAGTAGTTTGTTCCTCTGTGCTGATGTTTCTTTAGGAAGCACATCTAATCACAAGTGTAATTTCCCTGAAGAAACTGGTAGTTTTGAGTTTGAAATCAACTGCTCCTTTTACGACAATGCCTTTATAGTGAAAAGCAATAGAGAAGAGAAAAATGAGTAGCCTTGTAAATGTGTTTGCTTGATTGTCACATACTATATATAATGAGTGAGGCTTACTCAGAAATCACTGTGCACATGTGCATCTGGGTGCATAAGTACATGTGTGCACATTTATTCTGAGACAAGGGTCAGCCTCGGGGGCTTCCTCAACTGATTGAAGTTTTGAGGCAGTCTCTCACTGAAGCTGGAGCTCAAAGACTCAGCTCCGCTGGCTGGCCACCAAGTCCCCAGGAGTCCTTTTGTCTCTAACTCCCCAGCACTGAGACTGCAGCCACACACGGCCATGTCTGGCTGTATCATGTGGTGCTGGTATCCAAATTCACGTCCTCAGGCCTGTGCAGTAAGCCCTTCACCAACTGAGCCATCCCCCAGCCCCAGAGAGCAGTTCTGAAAAGCAAACATTTTCTTTCTGTTTCTATAGTTAGGTCAACTGGCAATCCCTGCTTTCTATTTAACGGTGTGTACACTTTTATACACATGAATTGTACTATTTAAAAATATAATGAGGGACCTGCCTTCTCATTTTGCTTCAATAGATATCCCACTCAATATTTTGTGTTGATGAGTTTTTAATCCAGGGCATGCATTTCAGATCTGCTTGAGAAACTGTAAAGGGTGTGGAGCAGAGGAGAGTGAGACTACAAGGTCCTCTTCAAGCGAGGAAGGAGATGGAGAGAAGGACGGATGGACAAAGTAATGGCAGACAGAGATGTATGCCTGCTAGCCCTTAGCATGTGTGTGCACTCATGAGGATGATCATGGTATCCGCGTTTGAGGCATCTCCATTACAACTACTGAAGCTGAATTAAGCAGAAACTTCAGCAATACAGGAACCTAGGTACTTTCCTAGCACACTGAGAGCATTATGCCCATTATGTGACGTAACCTAGGAAGTCCTTTAAAAATATCCTCTGCTTCTTAGTTAGCACTTTAGAAAGTAGAGGAATAGCAAGGGAGTGTGTTCCCTGACTCCTGCTCAGCACAACCAGGCACACCACGAGGAGCCTTCTGAGATGAGCATCGAACAAACTCTCCTCAGGACACAGGCTGTCCGTGAGTGTGCTCCTGACACGCCCCAGCCCCACTCTTGCCTCCAATGGCCATCCCACATTTCAGAGTTCACACTCCCACATCACGACCAACTGGAAGTCAAGCAGGTTTACACACACCAATCTCACCTTCTTCTCAGACTCTCCCTCATAGCAGCCATGCTCTTAGCCTTTTTCTGGCTCTTTGCACACAGGGGTCTGCCCTAATGAAGCTCTTCTCCCAAAGCCCCCAGGTTATTTCTACCTCTGTCCCTGTAAACCTTGCCAAGGCACCAGGGCTCTGCTGGAGCTTATGTATTACAGGAAATGACTCAGGCACTGGATGAAACCAGGCTTCACATGAACCAGTGTCAAATAAAACCTTATGTATCACGTGGTTGGAGGGAACATGAAGAAAGCCAACTCTCTGGACCATCCATGGTTATTCCCCAAATTGACCACAGCTCGGTGTCTAAGTCTATGGGTATTAACTAACATTATCAAGGGCTGGCTGTGCATAGACACTGAACTAAATATTTTATGTCCACTACCAAACTGATTTTCTCAATTATTTCTTTTTTTCCAAATAGTACTTTAGTATGTAGCTCAGGCTGGCATTAAACTCAGAATCCCCCTGTCTCTAGTTCCTGGGTGCTGGGATTACAGGTGCATACCACCACAGCCACCTTTCTCAGCAGATTTCTGAGGGAGGTGTTAGGAGTTTTTCCATAGGAAGCAACTGGCTCCTGATCACATGCCCAAAAAAGTCATGGTTAGGGAAGTGACCAGGGCCTGTGAGACCTAAAATAGTACCTCTGATCACCATGTGAGACACAGCAAAGCTGAATTCAGGTTCTTTTAAAATATGTATTATGTGTGTGTGTGTGTGGTGTATGCTCATTGTGTGGGCGTGTAGATCAGAGGAGGACATGATGTATTCTGCTCTGTCACTATCCTTACTCCCCGAAGTGAGTCTCTCACTGAACGTGGAACCAGGCTGGCAGCCAGCAGCCCCCAGAAATCCACCTGTCTCTGCTCCCTGCAGTGCTGGGATCATGGGTACTTGCGGTCACATTAAGTGGGTGCTGAAGATTTGAACTCAGGTCCTCATGGGTGCACAGAAAGCCCTCTTACCCACAGAACGGTCTCCCCAGCCTCCAAACTCAGATTCCTAATGCAGCAAGTCATCTCTGACAGGAGTATTTGTACAGGACAGCGGGGGAAGAGGAAGATGTGAGGAAGAGGGGGCTAAGGGCTGATAGGTTCTGTTCTCAGGAGCTCGCTTTCTCAGAGAATGGCCTCATACTACTCATGAGCTGTTGTTTCAAGAGGTGATCTTGTCAGGAATATGAAACATTGTGGTTCAATGTAAAAATCTACGCAGAGAACTATCTTGTAGAAGTTGTTTTTTGTTTGTGTGGGTTTTTTTAAAGAAGTGGCCAGATTTTTTTTTTTTTTAAATAGAAGCAGAGCAGGTCCACAGGGAAGGCCCAAGACTCAATTCCTGTAGGACTATAATTATCTTCCTTTGTGACTTGTCCCCTGGCATTATGTTCCTGCAGGAGTAAGTCACTTGAGATATGGGAGCCACACGTTTGCAGACTGCTAGGAGCTGAAAGTGGATCACATTCCGTTATTCTCAGAAACGAATAGCTGCCAGGGAAAGTTGTGAACAAGCAAGAGGCCTCTGGGTTTTATGTCTATTAATTAAGAACAGTCTCTTTTGTAGCCTCAAAGTACAAGGCTACCCTGTAAGACCATTGGGATAAACAATTTTCTTTTCCTTGCATCTAGCTAAAATTTTAAATTAGTTGTCTGTGTGTGTGCATGTACATGCCCGTGGGGACATGCACATGCATGTGCTCTTACCATAGTCAGAACACAGCGTACTGGAATAGGTTCTCTTCTTCCATCATGTAGTTCTCCGTAACTAAACACAGACCATCAGCCTTGGCAGCCAGCACCTTTACCTCTGAGCTATTTCGCTGACTCACATTAAATTTTTAAACACTCACCCGCTCTTATGTTGTTAACTCACTTCTGATTTAAATGCTAAAAAAAAAAAAGCAAAACAAACAAACAAAAAAAATGAGGTTTGTGAAATAAGGGGGCTCTTAAATTTTTTGCTTCTTAAAGCAGTTTACTATTAATCAAAGAGAATCTCTATGCACACATCAGTTTCATCAGGAATTCAAGACCTGCTCTAGTTAGTGATTCTGTGGGTGTGAGTTCTTTGGGGAGACATGGGAGTCTGGGGCTATCACCTCTGGTCATGTTAAAACAAATGTCTGTAGAAGTGGGAGATGTGGCAGGACTTGGGGGCTGACCTGTAGCGTTTCTTTTGGTGGTTTGTTAAGGTTCCCATGGCCTACTGCTATCAGAGGGAGCACTATTCTGACACCTACCAATGTGGCATGGCCTGGGAAAGTACTGCCAGCTGGAAATGGTTTGTATGGTGAAGCTCTGGTTTTGAAACTAATGTGTTGAAAAAGACTATCATTTTCTTTCCCCCCTTTAATTTCAATCATAGAAAGCACTATTCTACATGGCAGAGACTGCAATGATTTTATTTTTTAAATTAATAATAAAAAAGAGCTGGAGCGATAGATGGCTCAGTGATTAAGAGCACTGACTACTCTTCCAGAGGACCCAGGTTCAATTCCCAGCCCCCACATGGCAGCTCACAACTGTCTATAACTCCTGTTCCAGGGGATCCAACACCCTCAAATAGACACACCCAGGCAAAACACCAATGTACATAAAAAAATAAATAAGTAAATAAATAATTTTTAAAAGACTAACAATTTAAAAAAAATTATCCAGTACGCCAAACATACTTCAACACATTAGGAGGATTAGACACAAACTACATATGTGTCTAATGGGTCTACATAAAACCCGCTTTGAATCTAGACTATAAATTCAATAGCTTGGTTGTAACTCAGTGGTAAAGTACTGGCCTGACCTGCACAAGGCCCTAGAATTAATCCTCACTACTAAATAAATAAATAAAATCGCAAAAATTAAAACAAATAAGTAAACTCAAGGTCAGGTTAAAAGCATTTGATTTCCTTTCATTGCTCCCCCTGTCTCCTGCTCCTGGACTCTTTCACGCCAGATGTTCAGATCTGGGAGAATCTTTCACATCGTTTCTGTCCTTTTGACTGATTTAATCTTTTAATTTGCAGCCGGAGACTGATTATCCAGCTTTTTATACAGCAGTACATTCTTTTTTTTTTTTTTTTTCTCTCCCTCTGTGTTTAACACATTGCAGGAACTGAGTGTCAGGTTTCTAACTCATATGCCCCAGCATTCTGTGTTCTAGTGGGGTGCCGGCAGAACCGGTGTAATTTGAGACAAACAGTAATCTTTCCAAGTTCTGTAAAACAAATGCTTATAATTTGTAGGGCTTAGAAATGCAAATATTGAAAGGCCTTAGACTAGCACGTGGCTACTTTTTCAAAATTTCAAAGGCATGGGGACTGAACTGACCCGACCTCTCTCAGAATTTCAGCTCACATTCTAGGTTGTATGAGAAAAGGGGGGGGGGGTGGATTCTCTCAGAAAGAAGGAGAAAGAAAACACTCATCACCCTGTCACATCATCTGTTTCGAGTTTGGGAAGAGGAATGCAAGGCCCTCTTTTGGTGTGTCCACTCAGTATCACAAAGTGAGGCTACATTTAGGTGGTATAAACACTGATCTGCCAGTGGTGAAGGTCTCCGCTGTGGATGCCAATTGTGTTTTCCCCAAATGTCTACAAAATCTGTTTAAATAAAAATGTCAGACACTCGTGATTTCTAAAGTTGTGGAGGGCATCTGAGGTGATCCCATCCCGGAGACAACATCTTGAGAATCTACTCATCTCCCTCAATGCTGAGTGCAGCATTTTGGTTCAATAGTTATGTGTTTAACCTTGCAATAAATGTATGAATTGAGTTTCATGGATGTGACATACAGACATCACTTCATAGTCCTGAGTATCTTACTAGTCCCCTAATCAATCTTTGTCTATGATACCTTACCTCAGAGGGTTCTAGAGTAGTTCTAGCCTCCCTCCACTCCCACCCCATCCCCTAGTTGAGCCAAAGTTCATCTGCCTGTACCTGTTAGCCAGCACTCCTGGTCACTACATGCAGGAAGTAATCTCTTCTCTTTGGCTCAGGACAATCCAATGAACATTTTCTGACAGTTACTGTGTCTTTCTATGGACATCTCCCAAATTCCAGAACCTTCTATCGTTGCCTGTAATGGAGGCTTTGTTAAAAATGAAAAAGCTTCTAGATTAATGTCCGGTAAGCATACATTTGTGTCTTACATTTTTATGAGTGATGTGACCTTCAGTAAGGCCCTTGATTACCCTGGTCATTTGTAGGTTCATTAGTGAGAAAGCATGCTGATGCCCACCTAGTTCTCAGGTAGTACTGTGTGGGTGAGTCAACCCATCTAAGAATTGTCAGTTGTTATACAGGAAGACTAGTGGGGGTGGGGGCAGCAGATCTGGGAGAAGTTATGGGGAGGATTGGACATGATCAAAATACATTCTATGCATATATGAAAATTTCAAGGAATCATTAAAAATACTCTGTAATAACAAAAAGATAGTATTAAGTTATCACCATAGTATTATTATAAAATAAGAAGATAGTATTATGGTAGTTTCTGGCTAATTATCAGGCTATAGTGTCTTTCCTCTGTCAGTTTCTACAGTTTGTCCTCTCCTCCCAAAGCAGTGTCCAGTGTTAAGTTTGCTGCTCAACCATTGTTGCCCTCATGCAAAGTATGATCAAAAGGAAAAGGAGAAGAAATGTGTGTTATAAAGCGCAGCATGGGCCAGCCCTTTCATTCTTTCTTTTCTTTATTACTGCGGTAACTCCATGGCTAGGCACAAATTAGGTGGTTAAGTAAAAACAAATAAAAAATTTAGACATTTCAAGTCACAGGCTCATGCCATCAGTGCCAAAGGACTCGTGTTCTTTCTGCTTCGTCATGTTCCCTGTGACTCCTATTCTTCCCACAACTGGTGTGTACTGCTTCTACAACGGGAGGAGTGTGAGTTGGTGACATTTCTCCCGGGGAGCATTAAACCCACAGCAGCTCAGGGCTCGAGTGTTTCACTCCTGTTTTGTTTCCCATTCTGCTCGTATGCTCGCATGACAGGTGTAGGAAAACCTAAATTCCAGATCTGTGCCAAGCTTGAAATGATCTGACATTATTCACACCCTATGTCTGTTTTAATAATTCATTCACAACCTTCATATGGAATAAGCATCAGGGTTACAATTTTTCATCTTTCCTATATTTTGTTATCTCCCTTATGAAAATGCAGACATTTGTTCATCCCATACTTCTCTTATTCTCATTTTCTCTTTTCCGTTTCCCTTCCTTCTAATTCCCGTAAGAGGATTAAAAAATATAAAGCACTCAAAAAAAAAAAAAAACCAACTTGACACATGAAGTACTCAAAAAGATTGACTATGATTATTCATTTAACAAATACCAATTAAGTATTTCTTATGTGCCAAGGGTTGTGACAGGTGCTGGGTATATGTTAGTGACTTAACAAAAGGAAGCATGACCTATGAATTTACAGCAGTGTGGGGTAGGGGGGATAAACCTCAGGGTGATCAGTATCAACTCTTTGAAGAAGTGATGTTAAAGTCACATCCTGAAGAACAAAGAATCACACCATAAATGAGGTGTTCCCCCCCCCCCAGTAGAGTCTTGAGATTATATTTGCGTCCTCCCTGAGAGCCTGACACACAAATCTGGATTAAACAACAACACACACACACACAGAACTAAACAAGCACATGACCGATATACACACACAGTAGCTCCTCACCCAACTCTGTCTTTAATTATCAGTGAATGGAATGTGTTCAACCATTTTAAATATGAAAGCAGTTCTCCCTCTTGAAGAAACTGGAAGCAGTTACAAGTAATTTGTTTCTTTTTTTCACCCTAAGACATAAGCTTAGCTCTTCTTTGCTCATTGTGTTTGTCTCTAAATGTCTCCAGCCTCTGTGGCTGTTACCCTGAATCTTACCCCTACAGTAGGCTGAATAAGGTTCATGGAAACGTCAGTCTTATCCCTGGAACCTTTGTGTACTACATGTGTGGGAAAAGGGACTTTGCAAATATGATTACAATAAGGGAACGGTATTATCCTGGTGGAACTCCAACTGTGATCACACCCATCCTTGTAAAAAGGAGGCAAAGGGATATCTAACACAGAGGGAAGAGGATAATGCAGTGGATCTCCAAGGCAGGCTGGACCAACACAGCTAGAAGACAATGAGTGGCAGAGAAGGAGAGTCCTCCAGTCCCTTGGAGAACGCGCATAGCTGCTGACACCCTGATTTCAGCCTAAGGATTCTGCAATTTCCTGTGGCTTTAAGACATTAAATCAGTGGTCTACTTGTTACAGCAGCCACAGATAACTAATACATCCCTTCTGTCTTCTTCATACTTCTGGAACTCTTTTGTCATCTTCTTGGGTTGAAAATTCACTTTCCCCACACCTCTTTAATTTTTTTTTTGTGCACATTATCTATGTTTCTATAAAATACTTTCCATACAGGTTCTTGTAACATCACCAAACTGTATCTCTGTTTCACTGTGGATTTCTTTTTTTTTTTTTTTTTTTTTTTGGTTTTTCGAGACAGGGTTTCTCTGAATATCTCTGGCTGTCCTGGACTCGCTTTGTAGACCAGGCTGGCCTCGAACTCACAAAGATCCGCCTGCCTCTACCTCCCAAGTGCTGGGATTAAAGGCGTGTGCCACCACCGCCCGGCCACTGTGGATTTCTTAAACATTGTCATTTGGAAGTCAGAAAATGTAAGGCATTGTTTAGAGAAGTACTTAATGATTTTTGAAAATCTGAGCTTTTCAGATAATGATGGTGTAAGATTGTTCATCTGTTACTTTTTAACATAGAAGATCTTTTGTTCAGTAAATGAAATGTTTATACTAAACATTTTATTGATGCTGGTAAGTTCAATGAGCTGATGGTACAAGGAGAGGCCTTGCTGGAACAATATAGGGCCAACCAGTGACCCATGGGGACCCTCCTCTGCACCCTAATACCCACCATGGCCCTAGGGGATCCCACCCCTTTCTTTACAAAACTTTTGTGGTATTTCTCTCTCTCTTTCTCTCTGTGTGTTTGTCTGTCTGTCTGTCTTTCTCTGTGTGTGTCTCTCTCTCTGTGTGTATGTGTCTGTCTGTCTATCTGTCTGTCTGTCTGTCTTTCTCTCTGTGTGTGTATGTGTGTGTGCCTGTCTGTCTTTCTCTCTGTGTGCCTGTCCGTCTGTTTTTCTCTGTGGGTGTGCCTCTCTCTCTCTCTCTCTGTATGTGTGCGTCTGTCTCTCTGTGTATGTTTGTGTGTCTGTGTGCCTGTCTCTCTCTCTTTGTGTGTGTGAGTGTGTGTAAGTGCAAATGCCAAAGGATGGAAGAAGAATGAGACCCTGCTGGAGTTGGAGTTGCAGGTGGTTGTGATGTGCCTCACGTGGTTGTTGGGATCAAAGGCGAGTCCTCTGCAAGAAGAGCTTCACTGTTGATCCTTCCGTTCAGAGCCTTACTATTTTTCTGTAACCATCCTGTCAGCAAGGCAGTTGAATGAGTCCCAGCAGGACATTCAGATGTCATTACTGCTATATCCTTGTCCTGTTGAAAATGTATATTTATTAGTTTTCCATCCCTGTGACACAAAAACAAAACAAAACAACAATAACAACACTGCCTGATAAAATCAGCTTCAAAGAAGGAAAGGTTTAGTTCTGGGTCTTGGTTTTAGTCTATGGTTTCTTGGCTCTGTTCCTTTGTACCTGGGACTGCTCAGTACATCCTGGTGGGTGCATATGTCAGAGGTAACCCATCTTTCATGATGACCAAAAAGAAAGAGAGAACTAGAAGAAACAGGAATGGGCTGGGGTCCCACAGTTCCCTTCATAGACACACCCTAAATCACCCAGTGACCTCCCACTGAGCCCCAACTTCTAAATGCTCCATCACACTGGAGCTCAGCTCTTGAACAAATGGGCTTCTGGAACATTCAAGATCCATGATATACTGAAAGCATATTTCTTATTGTTCAAAGTTACCAAATCTCAGTGAAATTACTGTAATTTAGAAGATCCTACAACAGAGGAACAAACATACAAAAATTATATACAGAAACCATCTAGCAGGGTATACTGAGAAATAATTTATTGACACAAAATTTGCTTCACATTCACTCTCGGGCTGTGAGGGCTGTTGCTCATCTTAGGGATAAAGGGAGAGATTTGGATGGAAAAGATAAGGAAATGGCTGGAAGCGAGGTGAGTGAGGAAGGAAGGAGCAAAGGACACATAGAGGAGAAATGAAGCAGGCTTGACCCAGATTCCCAGCTGCCCACTCTCTGGACATCAGAACTCAGTCCAGGGCTGCCAAGGAGGGGCAGAGACCAGAACTTCCGGAAGCCAGAAGTCTAAGGGTCCAAATGTTTGACCCACTCATATTCCAGACGGTCTCAGCAGGTCCCATTCAGCCCCTGAAGGGTGGCCTTCGGGTTCACATCTGCTTGTCTTTCTACCGGAAACATTTCCACCCTCTAGTGAGATGAAACTAATTTATTCTGCCACATGCTTCAGGAATACTGAACCTTGCTATCTGATAGCTGTGTGTCTCACACTAAGGGAGGAAGAACAGGACCAACTCTTTTTCACTATTGAACTGAAGACCGTGTGAATAGAGAGGGTCTTCCACTGCTATGAATGGCAGTGGTGACAGTGGCTGGCCAGCACAAGTCAGGTGCTGCACTGGCATGCTTCCAAGTCACTGTTGACCCATCTAATGCCCTTTGAACTCTTCTATCTTTGTGTAGCTAAGGCTTATTTGCAGACAGTTTCTCATGCTAGGTAAGTAGGTGCTCAGCTACATCTAGAGCAAAGCTAAGAGTAGGATGGTGTGAGGATATTTGGGTTGTTTCTCTGTGTCTCTAACACTGGCTATTATTGATGCCTTAGCTTAGGTTTAGATCTAACCAGCTCTTGTGTTCTGGAATCATCATGGATCTTTATTGAGCATCTATGGGAGTCCTGGTTCTGGATAGGACCAAACATCACAAACCTGCAGAGGCCAGAGATATCCTGGCAAACCCCCCCCAGAACACTCAACACCAAACAAATGTTAGCTTGATGCTGAAAGTGAGGTTGGAGGGTGTGTTCCACATGGAGTCTCCAGCAGAACCTGTCTAGAAGAACAGAACAAAAGAAGGGGAAAGTTCAGAAGAGAGAAGAAAAGGCAGAAACCACCGGGATCCTGTGCAAAACTTAGAGAGGGCACCTAAAAACTCAGGCATCAAGTAAAAGATTATCTGAATGCAGTATTTTTCAAATTACAACTAAAAAAATAATGAGTTAAATGCCACAATGTTAAAGAAAGACACAATTAGTATTCTGATTTTTCCTTTTCCCCTCAGGGTCCCCTTAGAGTCTGTGAGTGGGAGGAAAAGACTATGGAGTTGGTAGCAGAGGTAGCTGGGAAGATGTTGACAAAATATGCAAATTCAGGCAATCCTGTTGGGGAGATGAGCTGGGTTGAGACAGAAGATCTAGAGAAGGGGATGCTGAAAGATGAAGGTAGCTGGGCCCTGGGCTCATGCCTCTAATCCCAGCCCTGCAAATACAGAGTCAAGGGTGTGGAGAGTTCCAGGGCAGACTGGACTACATAATGAACCCCCTCCCCTATCTCAGAAAAGAAAAAGTAAAATAAGAAAAGAAGAAGAAATGTTTCTACCTTTTAAATTTTAACATTTTGGTCACATATTCTCTTTTTCTCTTCCTCCCTCCCTCCTTCCATCTCTCTCTTTCTTACTCTCTGTTCCTCTGACTCTCTCTCTTTCTCTCTCTCTCTCTCTCTCTCTCTCTGTGTGTGTGTGTGTGTGTGTGTGTGTGTGTGTGTGTGTGTGTGTGT
>CAJQZJ010034210.1:1890826-2059241 GCA_907164525.1 Lophiomys imhausi | reverse complement strand
TGTGTGTGTGTGTGTGTGTGTGTGTGTGTGTGTGTGTGTGTGTGTGTTGTTGTTGTTGTTGTTGAAACACGATATCGCACTATAGCCCAGGCTAGTCTAGAGCTCACTGTTTAGCCCAGGCTGACCTCAAGCTTTTGGCAAATCCCCCTGCCTCAGAGAGTGCTGGGATGATATACATGCACCACCAAAATCAGTTTAGTCTTATTAATTGTTGTTGTCACTTGTATTTTGAGGCTATTGTCCCTGTCTGTCAGGACCAGTTTTCCTTACCACATTAGACAATGCCGTCTGACCTTGGTAGATTCATTCGATAAGGGATGGGGAAGTCCAGGAAGTATGGGCAGCAGCTGCTTGTCTAGCAGTGTTCAGCCCTGGCCGTGCATTTGTCCTAAGGTGGCCAGGTCTCCACACAGGCCAACTGATAGAATCTGGGTGTAAAGCTTCTCTCTGATTCTGATAGTTATCAGGAGCCACTGTTGTAAACTGAGGCCCATGTTCAGCTTGGCAGCATTAAGGCACAGCCACTTCATTCCCAGCAATGGCTTCAGATATGATGGGTGATAAAGTCTGGAAGTATTGACACAGTTGGTAAAATGTTTAGAATCAAAACAGCAGTATCAAAAAAAAGTCCAAAAGCATGGGCTCAGCACTCCTCGACAGTCACCACCCCACTTTTGGTCCCTCTTCCCCTCCCCAGTGCAGCTTTTCACCGTTAGTGCCCCCTCCTCCGACTCCATCCTTAGACATGGCATCCACAACCCTGCCAGGACACATCTTCTGGTCACTGTGGGCTGACTTGGGCTTCCATCATAACAAAGTCTTGTCTGAGTGGGAACAAGCACATAACAAGTCCAGGGGAGCCCAGCCCATGGCTGCCTCTACTGGTTACTTGCCTGCAATGCCAGCCCTGGGATGGTTGAATCAGGATCACTGTAGTTAGGAACCAGCCTTGGGCCAGCGAGACCTTGTGCCAAAAACACTGAAGGAGAAAACGCAACAGACAACACCTTCAGTTGGATGAAAAGTGGAATGAGGGGATGACAGGGAGATCTTTGAGGATGGAAGGAAGGTCACAATGACAACTAATAGGCAGGATTTGTCTTGTGGATCTCCAGGAAGGGGAAGGTCCCATCGAGCAAAAGGTACATTGTAAAGAGAGGCTTTCTGTGGGGGAAAGCCCATCAGGATAAACCTAAGGTACCAGAGCTGTCTGCAGAGGACCACGGACGTGACAAAGAAACAGGGTCCAAAGATGCTGGAGGTGAACAGAACTGCAGAGCCTACGCACTTGGGTGTATAAAGGAGAAAGGAGAAGGTGGCAGTTGCCAGGCTTCTGGGTGGATGTCAGCTGGAACTGTCTGTTAGGAGTCCTTGGCAGCAACTAGCGTGATGGGTCAGGAGAGCACTGAAAGAGGAGGTAAGACAGATGTCAGATGTCCAGGGTGGGGTGGCATGGGGGCTGCCTTGTGAATATGTAGGAGACTCACCCCCCAGTGGAAGCAAGGGGCTCAAGGCTGTTTCTCAGGACTGTGGTGCTGTTTGCATTTTGCCACAGCAAGCATCCATCTGTGTTCTCATAGAACAGTTTCAGCTCTTGCTCCTCTCCCCGCCTCCTCCTCCCTCTGCTCCCCATTAAATGCCAGTGGTACTTTCCAGCCATAGGGAGAACTGGAAAAGGCCACATTTAGAGCCAAGCTGCCCTGGATGTGCTTGTGGATCTTCCAGCCCAAGCCTCAGATCCTAGTGAGACGACTTGTCTCACAAAACAAAGAAGACAGCTACTAAGAAACAACATCCAAGATCGACATCTGACCTTCCCATGAATATGCATGCAAACCGCCCCCAACATGAACATAAGCACATACACACACACACACAGACACACAAACACACACACACACACACACAATAAAAGCATTTATCATTGGGAAAATTCATTTTGAATTTTGCCACTTTGTTGCTTGTAAAAAACCGCTCTTCCTATAAAGCAGTCTGTGTACATGTACAAATATACATGCATAACATGCAGAATAATGAGTTAGACTCTCAGATGGCAACACTTTACAAACATGAGTATAACAATGAAGTATAAGGATGGGCCCTGCCTAAGGACAATACAGCTGGCTGATAGCTGTCCACACAGGACCGCACTAGTCGTTTTATAATAACCAGGGGTGGAACACCTGTCTAATTGCCTTCTGGTTTCCAGGGTGTCCATACTTGCTGGCCTTCCTTTCTATTTGCCACCAGTGATCACCTTTCCCTTGGGGACCCTTTTGCCTTGGCTCTTCAGATCCTCTGCCACACACTGTGGTCTCTTGGCAGCTCTTCAACTCCTCTTTCCCTGAATCCAACCTTGGGTATTGTCTTGTAAGAGCTGTCATCTTTGTTTTTTTTTTTTTGAGACAAGGTGTCTTAGGATCATCTGCAGTTTTCAATTCAACTAGGCTGTCTGGTCAGGGAACTTCATGGATCTGCCTGCCTCTACATTCCCAATGCTGGGTTTAGAAGCATGGCTACCACGCATAGGTCTTTACATGGGTGCTGGGAAATCACACTCAGGTCCTCATGCTTGTGGGCAGCAAGCGCTTCCCAGCTGAACGATTCCCCCAGATTTTTAAATGGTGATTTTGAACAGTTAACAAGGTGACACCAGCCAGACCTTCTCCTCAGTGAAGCACCTTTACATGTGCCTAAGCTCTGTCTTGCATTCCTTTGTGTTCATTGCATTTGTTCTTAGATAGTCTGGAAGCTGGTGATGGTTCATCTTTTAGACGTGCTCCCTGGGAAGTGAGCTCAAGATCATTATTTGTATGTGGGGATTTTCATTGTGTTTGGTCTCATCTTTCAGTTGGGCATTCATTTGGCATATGGTCTTTGGAACGATCAGAGTGGCCCGTTTCCACTGAGCTCTGTTGGTTGTACTGAATCAAATGAGATAAAATGTGAATGTCTACTGAGATTTTTATCAAAAATTCTCCTCCACTCTTGGTTTTGGAATATTATGTCCCTCCCTTAATATGGTAGTCTGCCTACCCCCAGATTATAGAATAAACTACAGAATAACATCTCTAAACATTAACCACTACCTTTAAATATTCCTAATTTCTCTTTCTGAATCTGCACCATCAACAGGGGTCTTTTTTTTTCTTTCTCATAATGTTCAAAATGATCTGGCCTTTTATGAATGCCTTGAGACTATCGCACAAAGCTAACAGGGAGGGAGCAGATGCCTCATTCAATTCCAAATAGAAGGAAATCTGTTGTCTCAAATAATCCCTAAATTCAGACACTTTCAGACAGCTATTACCAAGAGACCACATTCTAAGAGCAGATGTGTTATTAAGGCTGAGAAATGTTTTGAGGACTTCGTGATCTGACAAATGATTTCAATCTCTCCAACATTCCAACATTTCATCTTTTAATAAATGAGAGATTAAAATATCCATTCTGGGGAGACAAGTTGTGTTAGGTAGCTGCAAACTGGCGTTGTCACTGAGTCCTTATTTCCATGCACAACCCCCCCCCCCTCAGTGGTGTGTGCAGGTCCCTGGTAGATACAAAGTCTGTTCATTTGACTAAGCAATTGGAATATGTTTAAACCTTTGTATTCAGTCCCATGGCTCCTTCACGCTGATATCATCCTGGTTATTATTAATTTGATATGAACATGTCACCCAGGAAGAGGGAACCACAGGTGAAGGGGACATTAGCCTACATCAGGATTTTCCAGAAAACCACGTGGGAACTCAGATGAGGAATTGCCTCCATCAGACTGGGTCACATGAGATGAGGTAACCTCAACTGAAGAATTGCCTCCGTCAGACTGGGTCATATGAAAAGAGGGAACCTCAATTGAAGAATTGCCTTCATCAGATTGGCCTGTGTCTGTCTGTAGAGCACTTTCTTAATTACTGACTGGTGTGAGAGGTCACCGTCCACTGTGGACAACCCTGGGAAGGTGGTCCTGAGTTGTAGAAGAAAGCAGAGCAAGCAGCTTTCCTCGATGATTCCTTCCTCTAATTGATTTCCTTTCCTGGCTTCCCTCGATGATGGGCTGTAATGGGGATGTGTAAACCAAATAGACCCTTTCCTCTCTGAGCTGTATTGGTCGGTGTTTTATCCCAGCAACAGAAACCTAACTAGGACAGTTACAAAATGCAAATGCATCCAACTTGAACGTGTGCGCCTATACGTGCTGCATCGTGTTCTGTACATGCTTAAGTCTGCCTTTGCAAGCTCACAGTGCCCATGTGGTTTGCTGGAAAATCCTGATGTAGGCTAATGTCGCCTTCCCTTGTTTGAGTGTGGCAATCTGTGGTACTACTAGGCCTCTTTAAGGTACACCAAAGTCCTTACATTTCTGGATAATAGGCTCTTCTGGGTCTGAGTGATTTGAGAACCACAATATGTATGCCCTGCAATGACAAAGTATGCATCCCACAACTCTCTCAAGCCACTGATCACCCAGGGGTTGGGCATTGACCCAAAGATACCTGTGGTACCTGAAGATTTCTATAGCATCCTATCACTGCGAACTTAAATAAAACTGAGCTCTAGGTAAGCATCAGCTATTGCGTATCTCATTTTAAAAAAAGGCACCTGCACCCTTCAGAACTGTCTTAACTGGATACATAATGGAATTTGTATTCCATGTGGTCCTAAACAAAGGAAACAATAGAATGCTTTTGACCTGTTTTCCTTAATCGTCTGGACTCTGTCTCCTGGTTCAGTGGGATGTTTATTGGGCTGGAACTTTGGGAATATAGAGAAAATGTGTAATAACTTCTTATGACCAGGAAATGTTTACCTTTGACATTGAGAATCAGAACTTGGCAGCTAGAATTTGAAAACAAATGATATTTACACAATAATTTAAAAAATATGTTAATTTGCCAAAATCCCAAACATGGACATGAAGCCCAGCAAAGAGAGTAGGGCAGGGGTGGGACAGCAGGAAAGTGTTTGCTTTGCAATGTGACAACCTGATCACCACGTAATCCACAAGAAACTGCATGCTCATGATCTTCGTGCTGAGGAGGCAGAGATAGGAGGTTCCCTGGGGCTTTCAGGTAGGCCAGCCTTGAGTAATTGTTAATTTCATGACCGGTGAGAGACACCATCCCAAAGAAAAACAAGATTTAAAAAAAAAAAGGAGATTCAAGGTTGACTTCTAGTTTCCACATACATGTACTCCCCTACACAAACACGAACAGAGAAAGACAGACTCAGAGAGAGAGAGAGACACAGAGACAGACAGACAGACAGAGAGGAGGGGGATAGGATTGTGGAGCAACATGGTTGGGATGAGAAATCTCTACTCTTCACAAATCTGTGGTCCCATGGTCTACCTCAGAGAGCATGCTGGGTGGCAGAGCCTGCAATTCTGGTAGGGAGCTGACTTACATGGGCTGGTGCTGTAGTTCAGTGGAAAGGCCTTTGCCTAGAGTGAGTGAAGCCCTGGGCTCTCTCCTCAGAACTGAAAAACAAATATGTTCTTTCTAGCCCAAACACTTCAAATTCTCCTCGTCCTCCTCTTCCTCCTCCCCCTTTCCCTTTCTCTCTCCCTTTTCTCCTCTTTTACCTTTTAATTCTCCCACCCCCATCTCTGTGTATGTATGTGTATGTGTGTGTGTGTGTGTGTGTGTGTGTGTGTGTGTGTGTAATAAGATTTTTTTTTTTGTATTGTAGCCTAGACTGACCTGAAACTTGCTAGTTGTAACCCAGTATAGATTGGAAATTGCATCCCTCCTATGTCAGCCTGCTGAAGACTGGGATTGTGGCTGTGTGTCACCACACTGGCAAAACCATCAGATTTTTCCCCTAACAAATTCAAGCTTTCTGGATACCATCACCCAAAAAGTACTCATTCATTTATTCACTCATTCATTCAATACTGACTTAGCTCCTACTATGTACATCGTGAAATACACACATTTAAAATGCCTTTGGAAAGCTGGCACCCAAAGGGACTCACTACAGATCATAAATATGGTTTATTGCAATTGAACTGATGACAAAAAACCCAGAGAATACAGGATTGTGTATAGGAGTTAAAAGGACATTAAGATAAATTGCAAAGTTGACACTTATGGCTTTGTGATTTAGAAAACCTCATGGAGCTTTTTCTGACACAGTTTTGTCACCTGTGCAAAATAATCACACCCACCAAAATACATCTTACACAACTGCAGGCACCTGACACAGATTCTAACCTTCCTCAGTTTCTGGAAGTTATTAGACAAGCTGTACACAGACTTACAACACATGGAAGGAGGAGATGAGGAAGGTTGTGCAGATACCACCAGAGTCTGAGGTCTACTTGTGTTTGAGTTATCAGGAAGAAAATACCTTTGATTTGGGTCTTAAAGAGAGAGCATGATTTGTAGGTACAGAAATAGGCAGAATTGCACCCCAGGGAGACAGAGCAAGAGAGAAAGCACACAAGAGAGGGATGAAACACAAAGGTTTCTGTGAACCTCCAAGATCTTTGGAAGGCTGGGTGGCTGCCTTTCTGACTGTTTTTTGTTTTTTGTTTTTTTTTGTTGTTGTTGTTGTTGCTGGCTAGCTGATTTTTGTGAACTGTGCTCTTTGTTGCTATTGTATGTTTGTTTCTTGAGACAGGGTCTCAGGGATGGCGCCCAACTACGGCAATTAGAATCCATGCTTACAGCCTGAGAAGGCCCGGGTGAAAGCCAGTTTCCTAGCCAAAGAGTGGGGAACTGAACCCAAATGCATTTCAAAAGTGTGGCTAACTTAACAAAAGCTGTTGCCTTGCAGCAAAGGTGGAAAACTTAGCTCTCCTTATGTACTAAAAAACTGGCAGCCTTCTAACCAGAGCTTGAGAGTGGAATTAACCACCTAGATTAAAAATGGAGGAATCCATAATGCCTCAATACATTTGGATTTCAATTGAGTTTGTTCCTCTTAGCATGCAAATGATTTTTACCCTGATAATTGTGGTTCTGTGTATCGTTTTTGAGAAAGTTCAGACTAGGATAGTCTTAAAGGAAAGAATTTACAGATGGAATGCTAAATTGCTAACAATGATAATGAAGGAAAGAGGGAGGCCTTTCTTGATAAATAAGACAACATTGATGGCAGCTGGAGCTAAGAGCTCCCTGGCTATGAGGTGCTTCTCAGGGCTTTCTGGGAAGGGTCCACCAGTGAAATACAGTTGCAACTAGATTTCAAAGAATAATGAACAAAACTTTAATTGCAGCATGGGATGGCATGGTTATACATGCCAAGGCTTTTGGAATGTTGTTTCTTTGCTTGATTTTTGTTTAGATGTCTTTGAGGTAAAAGGGATATTTTTATGTTTTGGCATTGCTAAAACAAACGAGATTTTTGAAGATTTTGGGCAGATTTTGAATTGTCATTATAGTTCAAAGTTGTTCCCAAGGTTACAGAGTTACAAAAATCTAGGATTTAAGTGAAATATTTGAGCAGGGTGGTACTGGCACACACCCTTAATCCCATCACACTAGAGGAAGAAACAGGCATATCTCTGGATTCTAGACCAGCCTGGTTTAAACAATGAAGGCAGGGCGGGAACTCTGCTGAGGAGATAAAGCTGCTTACTAAAGACAGTCTAGAATTTAAAAATGACACATTTTTTCTTGATGTTAAGTTTAATAATGTCCTTACTGATCTAATGGATAAATGCACATGATCTTAAATTTACGTAAAGAGAAAAGGGTCACAAGCCATTCTTCTTAGTTGTGGGGCTCCCACTGGAGAACTGGTTTCAGGAGACATTTTGCCCTGAAGGAGATGTTAATGTCTGGGCGTGAAGGTGCACACCTTTAATCCCAGAACTTTGGAGGCAGAGGCAGGCTAACCTCTGTGAGTTCAAGGTCAGCCTGGTCTACAAAGTGAGTCCAGGACAAGGATACACAGAGAAATCCTGTCTCAGGAAAAAAAAAAGGGAGAGAGAGAGAAAGAGATATATTCTGTTAATCTTGTAAGGACCCAGAGTCAGGCTAAGGAAGAACATGCAAACTGCATGCCTCCCACAGCCAACAGTTAAGAAAAACTTGGAAGCAGATAAGTCGACAGCCTAGCTCTGCCAAGACAGGGTAGGTAAGTCCTTCATAATTCCTGCTCTACAATCAATGTCTGTCAGAGAAACGGGGCCAAATGGCTGAAGACTGATGCTGTAATGTATGGAGAGAAAATGGGAACTGTCCAGGCAGCCACTGGTATGTTATTTCTTAGTTTTGGAAGCTGCAGGCCCTGCACTTCCTATATAATCAGATATATTTATCCCTCTCAGGTCTCTGAGGTGGTTGAAGAATAGATAGCTAGAGTCTCATAGTTAAATTTTGAGTTGTTTAGGAATCAAGAGGGTGTTCTGGATCTAAGAAGATATTTTTAAAATTATGAGGCAAGTTAGTATGAAAGCTGAGTTAGATATAGAACTTTAAACTCATGGAGATGGTTAGATAGTAGAATGTTAAAGCAGGTGCCAAATACATATGGACTGGACATTGGGAATGTATGCGAAGCCATATAACTCTTATAATTGTGGCCTATTTATTTCTGTTGTTTTGTATTGTATTTATAGTTATAAGAAAAAGAACCATTTGTTGGACTGAAAGGGAGAGCTGTTGGTGGGGGGAAAGAAATACCTTAAACTAAAAAAAAAAAAAAAAAAAGGGGGGAGGAGGGGGGGGGGTGGGGGGGGAGGGGGGGGGAGGGGGGGGACTGCTGGGGGGAGTAGGGAGGGGATTGTTATTGAGATGTAACTTGAAGAAATAAAATATAAATTATTTAAAAAAGGGGGAAAAAAAAGAAAAGCTAACATAAAATAGCACATCATGCTATCCTACAGCAATCTCCTTAAAAATGGAGTTTCCATGGGAGAATTGAAACTCGAACTAATACAAAATGGTTTAATTAATGTTATTGCTTAATAAGGGTAATTCAATTACTTAAATTCATACTTTGATCTCAAAACTTGGGAGACAAGGAAAAACATCAGGTTTCTTGTGTGTTCTAGGCCAATCTAATCTACAGAGCTCTACAGAGCAAATAAAGACAGCCCAAGCTATAAAGAGAAACCCTGTCTCAATAAGGATAGATATATCCACATAGAAACTAAATCTCCTAAGAAAGGAGAAAAGGAAAGAAGAAATATATAAATCCATACCTTTGTTCCCAAAACATGGGAGACAAAGACAGAGACAGATTGGTTCCTTTTGAGTTTGAGGCCAACCTAATCTACAAAAAGCCAGAACAACACAGAATAAACCTGTTTTAATCAATTAATAAATGTATGTCAACTGTAGAGGAGAATTCTTAAACTCCATACAGTCTTATTCTGTATTTTCAATTTAAAATAGATTTTATATATGGCATATATATGTAATACTATTACACGCCATCCTTTCATATGGCATAAATGGAGACTTACAAATGTCTTTCTTCTGTTCAAACGAAGAACAGAAAATATTCCTTAATTGATTTGTTCACCCTGCACATCCAAGGCATTTTGGTAATTGCAGAACTATATGTTACTTGTGAAAAATTATATATTTTCAGAACAACAGGACCAGAGTCCAAAGAAGACAAGTAACCCAGATGATCCAGCCTCATAGACTGTCTCAATAGCTGTTTCCTCAAAAATCTGCATCAAGAACATCTTAAAACAGCTTGCTGAGATGGCCCAGCCTCAAGGACTGACCTTTCCTACCAAAGTCCAGCTTCGAAGTACAAACTGCTCAGGATATTCAAATTGCTGAGCACATAGAGACTGGACAACAAATGTTACAATTTACTTGCTTGACCATTTTTTTACATTTTATTTGGGCCCCCAAACAGGTTTTCTGCATCCCAGTTCAGCAGGAAGCAGTTTTAAGAGAGCGACGTACCATTCCCAAAAAGTGGGGTGGATGATTCGTTGGTTATTTGATGGGTTATAGATGTTGTTTAGGGGGAATGATTACAAATTGTTATATTGTCTTCTTAAGCAAGGTGTAGAAAGTTAGACTTGGAGATCTCCTTTTCCTTTCTCTATGCTTCTTTCTCTCTTATATAGGGGGGAAAGACTTGAAAAGAAAAAGAGGGGGGATATATGTATATAATATAGAAATGATAAGATATAAGGATAGATTATTGAATCTACTCTGAAACTCAAAACTATTGTTATTTTTTAAGTAAGGTTATCTTTTGATACATTGGTATAGAATTTTGTATATTGATACAAAAATAAGGTTAAAATTTGATTAATTGGTATAGAATTTTATATTTAGACACATGTATGTTTCAACTTATATAAGGTATTGTGCCTATACAAATCATTTAAAAGTATAGGTTTACTTCTGATACTTTTATGGGTTGCTATTGCAATCTATTTAGGAATCTGGATAATACAGGTTGATTGCTGGCCAGTCAAGCCAAATACTAGTCTTAATTTATCACAAAATAGACTTAATAGGTTAAACAGATAGTAAATGGTTAAAATATACAGTTTGCTTGTTCAAAGATAGATGATAGATAGATTTATAAATAAAATAGTAGATGTCTTCAAAACCCTCAGAGGCATACAGAAAATGGCATTTAAAGATGTTTTTATTATTTTAAGAATTGTTTGACTTAAGACAGTCAGCTCCTGACGGCTCCCATTTGACTTGGAAGAAGACAATGAGCATCAAAAAGAAATCTCCTATCAGGAGATAATTCCTACTGGGCAAAAATGCCGCTGCTCTCTCAACAGACTATATAAAGTCCAAAGATGGACCAGAGCTTAAATGCAGGTAAGTCAATGTCCTGATTCTGCAGAGACAGAATGGGAAAATCCTTATTATTTCCTGCTGCACAATTTAGTCTGTGAAAATGCTTGGCCAGAAGGCTGAAGATGATGTTCCAATGATACCAAGAGATATTTGGGACTGTCTAGGCAACAAACTGTCATATTTCTTTTTGGAAGCTGCTCTCCTATGCTTCCTACTCAACTCAAATAATAACTTTATCCCTTCTTATGTCTTTGATGGGGTTGAAGGCACATAATAGTTATAAAATTTCAATTGAACTTGAGTTGTTTAGGATTTAAAAGGATATTTTCAAGTCTAAATAAAATCTTTAGGTCTATAAATATAGGATATGATAGAAATTATTTAGGTTCAGAACTTTAGACACACCAAGATAGATGAGTTTTTCTTCTTCAAGATTGCCTGATACAAATAGGCTAAGCATTATGTGCATAACTTTTATATATGGTTTTCTTGATTCTTTCATATTTGTTCTTATTGTTTTTACTGATGAGTTAAAAAAATTAGCTTTTTTTCTTTTTTTTAGACAAAAAGAGGGAATTGTTGGGGTAGTATTAAGCATTCTAAATGTTAATTGGTCCTGTTTGCTGTCTGTTACTTACATTGACTCTGATTGGTTAAATAAAATGCCCAGGCCTGAGATTGGGCAAAGACAGAGAAAGGTGGGACTTCCTGGGATCAGAGCAGGAAGCCTGCACTTTAGACAGAGAATTAAAGCATTCCAGCCAGCAGCAGGAAGAAGAGGATTCAAACATTCCAGCCAGGAGCAGCAAGAAGGAGGCATACACCATGGGTTAGGAAAAGGAACCTCATTCCACATGGCCAGGAACATTGGCATACCGTGGAGAATGGCAGTCCAAGGGGATGTATGTATATATGGGGTCATATTTGGGTAATAGAATTATGAGCTAACCTAGATGGGCTAGGATTGCACAACTCAGGCCAAGGCTTGTTAAAATCCATGCAGTCTCTTTGTGCTCATTTATAATGGCTGCTTAAAGATTAAAGGCTGCCGAACAAGCAACAATAATATAAATACTGGTTAAATAGTTTAATTAGTCATATTTCTTTCTACACAGGGAGCCCAGGTTGGTCTCAAACTCTATATGTAACTGAGGCTGGCCTTGAATTTCTAATCCTCCTGCCTCTCCTCTCCAAGTATTAGGATTACAGGTGTGTACCACCATGCCTGGCATGGCCATACTCTTGATCTCATTTCTATATTTAAGAGAATTCATCCCAAAAAAAGGTGCTAAAAGTGTAATAGGAGAGGGGCAGGAAATTAATAGCACATTGTCCTATATCAGGTGAGGGACATAGAGCCAAGAGGAGGCAGATGATACAAAGGAAGAAGGAGAAGTGTCCACTGAAGCACAGGCAGGCTGTAGGCTGCTGTGGCTGACTTACCTAAGGGTGTCTGAATTCTCGGTGACATGTTGGCATCTGCTTGGTTAAGGAAGCTGGACGGTTGAGACTGGAAAAGCTGATGAAGATTCAGGAGTTCCAGTGAGATGGGGAGGGTAAGATGATGGAGAAAGGGCCAGATCTGTCACAAAGACACTCACAGAGCAGCTTAAATCAGAGGTAATGGATGTGTACTGGAGCCAGACAGAATGGGGACTTCCTTGGAGAATCCAACCAAGAAAAGGTCTGGGAGACAGAGACAGTAAGTGAGAGGAAGCTCGACAAAGGGCCGGGGGAGAGGGAAACATAGCGAGTGAAAATGATGGGGTTCATGGTGGCTTGAGCAAAACTTTGGAGAATTATATGGGTATGATTTCCTCTGAGGCTTGTTGTACTGGGGATTTAATTATGTCTGGCCCAATTAAAAATGGCGAATAAGTACAGTTTCACTGACTTTTTTAAGTGAACAAGGAAGTATCCAAATAAACCTTTTGTTCTCCTGTGTGAATGTAAATGTATTTTTAGTGAAATAAAAACTTGGGGACATCATCTAAATCAGAGAAGATGAACAAATTTAAACTAATAAACCAACTCATCTTGCCTGACAGACGTATCCTAGAGTGCTGTGTGTTTCAAACTCCAGGGATCAACATAAGACACTGCTGTGATGGATTTGTGTCCACGGACAAGGGCACAGAAGAGGGTGGGTCTACATACCACACACACAATCAACCGTTCAGGTGGCTTAGAAAGATTATAGAAGATTGGAAGATCTCTGATTTCTCTCAGCTATGTCATCAAGGTACTATATGATATTGTCTGAATCAGTCTGTTATTAGAGTGTGGGAATCTCTAATCTGAAAATTCAGAATGCTCCAAAATGTAAAAATTCACAGGCTTGTGTCACCACTCCCTACTGTCCTTAAAGGCATTGCAAACTATATGAGTGTGAACAACTGATAGATTGTCAGGTGATCTCTTATCTTAGAGCTAAACTACTAGTCGGAGAAATGTCTCTACAATGAACTATGTCCATGGAAACATGATCTAACACTTTCTGCTGCTGAACATTTAAAACCAACCTTGTGCTGGGTGGTGGTGGTGCACGCCTTTAGTCTCAGCACTTTGGAGGCAGAGGCATGCAGATCTTTATAAGTTTGAGGCCAGCCTGGTCTACAGAGTGAATTCCAGGACAGCCAGGGCTACACAGAAAAAAAAAAAAAAAAACCCTGTCTCAGAAAAATGAAAAATAAAAACAAAAGAACAACAAGAAGCAACCTTGTATTTTAAAAGGATGAGAAAATAGATAAAAGGACAAGGGTGTGAGGTGGTTATTTTATTTAATACTAACAGGGAAAAGAAGAAATTCATGTTTGCTGAGGCCTGTTTTAGGCCTCCTGCATGCATTCTTACTTAATCCTCAAGTCAACCCTATAAAATGGGGCAATCAGGCTGATGAGATGGTTCGGCAGGTAGAGGAGCTTGCAGCCAAAATCTGAGGAACCAAGTTTGATCCCCAAAAAGAGATGGAGGAAAGAGAGAACTAACTCCTGAAAATTGTCTTAACCTCTGTTCTCTCTCTCTCTCTCTCTCTCTCTCTCTCTCTCTCACACACACACACACACACACACACACACACACACACACACTCATAATCATCATAGTAAATTAAAACAAAAATTTTACAAGGATGGAGAATTGGATGAAACTGGAATGTCAAGGATGGGACATACTTCCAATGAGAGAGGAAAGAGGAAGTTAACAGGGTCCTACAATTCCCTGGGGTACGCAGTCACCTGATCTAAAGGTATCCTGCCAGATCTCACCTCTCAACATATCTACATCTCCCCAGAAGTGTCATTGGCTGAGGACCAGTGACAGGGAGGTGCCTTGGCAGTGGGTGAGGGCGTTTAATACTAAGGTGTGCGACCCTGGACTCAGTCCCCAGCACCACAGTCACACAAACTAACTAACATCACTAAGGAGGGCAGAGCTGTTAGGGATGCTACTGGCTAGCACTGAAAGTGGAGTGTGCACACAAGAGTTGAGCACCCCTTGGCAACACTCAAGCAGTCCCGTTGTTCTGTTCCTTTTAGCCTAAGAGTTCATATTCTGTTCCTTGACATCTCAGTTAAATAAGACCCCAGCCCAGGAAAACTGGAGCCACTGAACCAGATGGATGAAAGCAGCAAGCAATGTTGATCCTCTGAAACCCCGGGGGCACCACCTGCTGGGAACCTGCAGAGGGTGTTTCCAGGGTCCACATCTAAATTGCTTCTCTAACTCAGAAAGAAAAATCATATTAAGTGCTTCACCGAAGGCCCCAATTATGTCTAGATTTTTTTTCAGGGAGTTTATTTTCACTTGTATCCTGAAAAGCTGGCGGTCCAAATTTTCCCCATAGACTCATACACAACGAGAATCTGTCCCTTTATATTTAGCTGCAGGGCCACCTAACAAGTTCTTAGGCGAAATACATTATTTTGCTAGCAGCAGAAGAATAAATACTGTATTTGGAAAGTTCCAGTGTTCTTCTTTAAAATATCGTCGTTTCCATAGCAATAACATAATGTACCAAAGAGTAGAATAGGGTTTCTTTAGAAACCACGTGTAAGGATGCATGCTCCCAGGAGGGGTTTGAAGCGCCTCACCTGCATGTGGTCCAGAAATGGAACAATGGTAATTGTATCAGTCATCATCTTAGAAAATGAAATGTGGCAGCTACTTATCTGCCCACTCAAATGAGCCCAGCCTTCTGCCTTGGGGCACTGTCTGATGTCTTTGTGGGATCTGTGATCTCGGTGAATGGACAATGAAGTTCTATTTACTCAGTAAATAGAAACTTATCAGAAACTTTATATGCAGGGGCAGCTGAGGTGAGGCCTCTGAGGCAGTATGGAGGTGACATTCTGATGGGGAAAACAAAAGTCTCTCTGAACAACAGGAGATACCACATCAGTTGGTGCAAGGCCTTCTCAGTGGTGTTAATGATGCTTTAAATTTTCTTCAAGAATAGAATATGAAGGAGTACCAAGGTGGGAGTGAAGGACGGAGGAAAGAAGGTGGTGGACAGTGGAGAATGAGAGGGAGACTCCCAGATTGCTTTGCCAGATATCGAGTGTGAATCTCACTGTTAAAGTTGCAGAAGGGATCTCACGGGTCTGGAAAATTAAGGGATCACACAGAAATATAAAGACGGGGGTTTGGACAGCCTGGGCGTTAAGTGCTCTTCAGGAAAATGAGCCATCCCCTTGGGCTCTCACAATGATCTTTAAAACTCCACTAGACAGAAATCCTCTTTGAATGCATGCCTCCTCCTCATTCTGCCTTAGAGTCAGTGTCTCTGCCTTGCTGTGTTTTCTCAAACTTGTTCTGTAAGCTCATTGTGCCCCGCTGAGCTGCACCTTGCTCTGCCTCTCCAGCTCTGACGCCCAAAGCCTCCTCAGGGGCAGTGAACGGGTGGCGGAATGTCACTGGAAAGGTCGCTTCTCTGGTTAACTAATGGCCGTCTGGCATCTGGCAAGGGGGATGGAGGTCACAAATGTCTCCATGCTGGGCCCGTCACTATTCAGCGAGAGGACAGTGAAAGGATCAGACTGTCCCTACCCCCTCCCCAACCCCACACATCTTTGTCTCCCACACAAGGCTCCGCTTGTACTTCCAGGAACAAAACCTTGAAACCTTTCAAGTCTTGAGAAACCCATGTCTATCTACCCACCTCCAAACTCTTTTGTGCAGCCTGGCTGGTGCCCTGATCACAGCCCAGCAGCAACCTCCCAGACTGAAAGGCCGGGTTCAATGTCCCCTTGGCTCTGAAGAGCTTGTTGTTGCAGACACTTCCCAAGCTGCCCAGAAATCAGAAAGTGCTTGGTTGGGGCAGATGTGGGTTCACAGGGTCAGAAAGACTCTCAGAGCATCCACTCTGCCTTCTGTGTCTGATAATGGACTGACCACCCCAGATGCCCTCGTGGACTCTGGCAATAACTCAGTGAAGTAGTAGGACACATAAAGAGTGCTGAAACACAAATGCTGAATTTTCAAGGGATGCATTTCAAAGTTTTACTTTCCTCTCCCATGGGGCCAAAGGTCTCAGAAGGGGCAAATGCATTCTCTATCATAGAGGTGAATTTGGGATTGCCACCCCCCCCCACTTTTGTAAAACCACCCTTGATTCCACCCAGATGTTTTTTTTTTTTCCTTAAATGCAAAGGCATCATTTTCTTGCCAGAATTGGAATGATTGATCAGCTTCCTTTAAAACATTTTATCCAATCTTTTCCCATCTGAGGGAACAGAAATCACATTAATATTAATATTCTTACTGTCTCCCGGGAGAGAGGAATGCTCCCTTAACTCCCCTCCCAATTACTGCCAACACCAGAGGGATGTGAAGTCAGAGGAAGCTACTGAGGCAGGGGCTGCTGTTGTTTTATTAGCCACAGCTGGTGTCAGTCCCTCCCCCAACCTCTTCACTGCTGGGCTTGACGGCCCCAGCTTCTTGAGACCGCATGGCAAAGGGTGAGACAGGAACATGGGCATGTTTCAGCTTTTGCATGCAGAAAAGGGGCCTTGTGCTGAAGTGGTGCAGGCAACCTTCAGGAGGGGCTGAAGAGACTTTACCAAAGATTCTGTGTTCTCCATATCACACAGGTAACATCTGAGCAATTAGACAGACATATAGAGTAACTAAAACCACCTGTAGGGATGAAAAACCACAGTGTCATTCCTTCGCATTTGTCCAAGATGCTTTAATAGGGAGGAAAATGTGGGCTGCACATGTCTTACATTTTTCCTTACCGTGACTTTGAATGCTTCCATGATCAAGGGCCGAGTTTGCGGACACTGGGTCTCTTTCTGTGTTGGCAACAGGTCTACCATCAAAAAGAATTCTGTGCCATTTGCCCAGCAGAGGAATTAATCTTCCTTTGTTCACTTTAGGCTTGACGCCTATCTAAGGAGCCCAAAAGAATACTGCTTCCTCTCATTTCAAGTTTGGAATGCCAGGTAGCATTTTCAGGTGTATTAAATTCACATGTGGAATGTTTTGTTCAACAGAATCTTCTGACCAATTAAATCCATGTCATTTGTAATTGTAGCTATTTTGTTTACATATAGTTCTTCCTCTGATCACAACAGGGGGAATCTCATGAAGGTATTAAATTATTGTGCGCAGCCCACACTGTCAGAGATTTGCAACCACCCCGATTCTACATAAAACCAATCCTAAATTATGAAAATAAGAAAACAGAAATTTCAGGCTGAGGGTACTGTTCAGTGTCAGTAGGTTGCCTAGTATGCAAGATGCCCTAGGTTTAAGCTCCAGTAACTCCCCAAAAAGGGAGGAAGCAAGGGGGATGAGAAGGAAGGAAGGAATGAGAGAAGAATGGAAGGGAGAAAGGAAAGATTTGGATAAGAAAATATAAGTTTTAGAGATTTGTTTTGTTTTGTTTTTAAAACATGATTTAAAAACGTACTGCTTGCTGAAATTCAAAACTATTGATCACTGGGGAGAAAATAGTTAACAAAATCCAAAATGTGGATCCCTGAAGAGTCTGCCTCTTGGGAGGAGAGATTAGAATAATGTCAAATGGAAAGAAATCTTGGCTGCCCTTTTGGTTCTTTTCAAGTGTAGCAAATTTAGGACATACATTTCTTCCCTAAGGATCAAATATTCTTAAAAATAAAGCTTAAAAATAAAGCTTTGCAAATGTAGCAGTAACTCTTACAGGACTAATGCTGAACAGCTCATGGAACCTTAAAATAGCAGTTAGTGGGGATCTGGGAAGTACACAGTCCCTGCTAGCCAGAGCTTGCTCCCAGCTGTGGATTCCCTGTCCTTTCAATGGTCAGGTCATCAGGAAGGTCATGGCCAGAGAAGCAGATGCTTTCACTGTTGTTTTCCATGTCTGTCTACTCAATGTGCCGGGAATGGTTTTGGAGAAATTGATTTGCTTCCTGTATCTGACAAAACACCATTTTTCAAGAGGAAGAGTTCACTGTAGCCTGAAGAACATTGCTGCTGTTGGGACAATGTGTATCAAACTGATGGCCTAGCATCTTCTGGGTAAGTTTTCTACCTTCCAAGGCCTAGGAACATTGCTTTTTTACACAGTCCCAAGGATATTGCAATAAATGGAACCAATGTTTGCATCCTAAACTTCTGTGAACACATGACCTTATTTGGCAAAAGAGAGTCTGTAGAGGTGACTAAGTATCTTGTAATGGATCAAATGATCCTGAATTACCAAGGTGCCCTGATAGGCTAATCATGAGAATTCTTAGAACTTAGGAGGTCCGCTGAAGAAGAGAAAAGGAGGGGGAACACTAGGGAGAGCATTGTAACATGAGAAGATCCCAACTCAATTTCTTGGCTTTGAAAATGAAAGAAGAGGGGTCCATGAGCAAGGGATGCAGGGACCTTTAGAAACCATAAAAGGCCAGGAAATCAACTCTTCCTCAAGGACTCCAGGAAGAAACACAGCCCTTTGGACACCAAGACCTTAGCCCAGTGAGACCCACCCCAGGCTCCTATCTTTCACAACAGTAAGATAATACATGTGTTTTAAGTGGCTAGGTCTTCCGGTCATTTGTTACAGAAGCACTAAGAGACATCCATTATTATTAGTACCTGTTATTTCTCATATCTGAGGATTCTACTTGGAATCAGTAACTCTGACTGTAGGACTGACAGACAATGGGAAAATCCTCCAAAATTCAAAGCGAGGCAGAGAAAAAAAAATGGCTGTGGAAAAATGAAGGTACAGCCTCAAAGAGTAAGTGAAATGGACGCGTACTACTTCAGTCTTTCTTGCCAAGAGTCCCTCAATTCCGCTTTCAAGAAATGAGAAGATGAAGCAGGAGGGTCATGGGCCAGCCCAGGCTGCAAAACAAAACCTTATCTCAAAAAAAAAAAGGTATTATACTTTAGGGTTTTTTTGTTTTTGGTTTTGGTTTTTACTAACTTTTGGTTCTCTTTAGAATATAGAGTGTGATAATGCTCTCTCACATTTAGTAACTTAGCCAACAGTAAGTAATATAAAAAAATTCTAAATTTTAGTACTGCCTTTTTTTTTTTTTGGTCAATGTATTGATTTCACAACAAACTAAATAGACAACAGGAAGGTCAATACCTTTAATGTTATTCAAAAGCCGTCTTTTAAACCTGTGGGAAATTTTTCTGTTTGCTTCTGTTTCTTTCATCAGAGAAGCTAAGAATAGGGAGGAACACCCACCCTCCCCAAAGCAGCAGTTCTCAACCTGTGGTTCGCGACCCCTTTGGGGATTGGCCATCAGATATCCCGCATGTCAGATATTTACATCACCATTCAAAACAGCAGCAAAATTACAGTTATGAAGTAGCAAAAAAGTAATTTTACGGTTAGAGGTCACCACAACATGAGGAACTGAAAGGTCTCAGCATTAGGAAGGTTGAGAACCACTGTTCTAGATCATAAATTCATAGTCCTGAGTTAATGCAGATGTTCCCTGCTGGTTAATAAAAGAAAGCAAACTGTAAAGCCTGACTAAATCTAAAAACCTTCCAGTCAGACATGAAGATAAAACAGCGTTCACCTCACATCTAGACTGAATTTTTATTTTACATTTAAAAATTGTATCTCTGAAATTCCGACCTACATGCCAATTGCAGTGACTCTTTGCAGGCAGGTTATACCCCTAACTGAGGGTCAGGCTGAACTGGGCAACGTCAAAGCCGGCGGGAAATTCCCATGAGGCCGAATCAGGAGACAAAGTCTGTAGTGTGGCTAGTTGATGAAGCTATCTCTTGTTTTTCCCCAGCACTGTGTGGCACGTTACTCGGATTTTTCTCAAGTGCGGTATTGGGAGCTGTCGACCTCAGAAGTGGTATTCCTCATGAATGGGGATATAATTTTTATAGAGTACATGGCTTGCAATGGAAGCTAGTGGGGATGGATGGGGAGATGGCTGTCTTTAAAGCATGAAGAGGTGAATCTGAACATCAGCATCCACATAGAAAGCTGGCTGTGGTGGCCAATGTGTGTAATCCCAGTGCAGAGGAGCCTGAGCTAGGAGGATCCCTGGAGCTCACTGGATAGCCAGCCTAGCCTATTCTAAGCCAGTGAGAGACCTTGTGTGGTGGTTTGAATAAGAAATGTCCCTAATGGGCTCATTTATTCAAATGCAGTTGATGGAGCTGTTTAGAGAGTGTGTGTGTCACAGAACCTTTAGAAAGTGGGGCCTTGCTGGAGGTGGCTTTTGAAAATTCATAGATTTATCCCCTACTGTTAATTTGCTCTCTCTGTCTTGTGTGAGCTGAAGATGTGATCGCTCAGCTTCCTGCTTGGCTATCTGTTGCCATGCCTCCCTGCTGCCTATGAACTCTCTCTCCAGAACCATGAGACCAGATCAACTTTTTCTACCATAAGTTACTTTTGGTAGGAGTGGGGCGCTGTTGCTGTGAAGAACCTGGTGTTTATGCTTTGAACTGTTCTGTGGGATGAAAATGGAAGATTTGGGAGCTGGAAAAGCTGATCCTGGTTGTCAGCTTGATATACCTGGGAAGAGTTAGCCTCCACTTTGAAGAACCCCCTCCATCATATCGTCCTATGGGTATGTCTGTGGGGCATTTTCTTGATTAATGATTGATGTAGAGTGCCAAGTCCACTATGGGCGGTGCTACCCCAGGCAGGCGATCTTAGATTGTGTAAGAAAACTGGGTGAGCATGAGCAGGAAAGCAAGCCAGTAAGCAGTGCTCCCTCATGGTCTCTGCTTTCCTTTCTGCCTCTAGGGTCTGCCTTGGGTTCTTGTGATGATGAGCTGTAGACGACAGGCTGCAATAGGCCTTCTCCTCCAGTTGCTTTTGTCTATGTCTCACCACAGCCGCAGAAAGCACAGCAGGACACCCTGTCTCATAAGGTAAAGACTGGGGTCAGTGGGCTAGCTCAGTGGTAAGGGTGCTTTCTGCCAAGCCTGAGGATTTCAGGTCAATTCCTAGAACCCACGTGGTGGATGGAGAAAATAGATTCCTACAAATGGCCCTCTACCCCTCCACACTCATGACACATGCATGTGTACGAATACACACACACACACACACACACACACACACACACACACACACACACAAAATAAACAGGTAAATGTAAAACATTTGTTAAAGGGGTAACTTTTTTTCTAAGGAATGATACCCAAGGCTGACCTCTGTTCTCCACATCCATTTGTGCATATGTGCATACACACACATGCATGCACATACATGTGCTCCAACAGACATGAGAACATGCCCACAAATGTATAAAATTTTTTTAAAAGAAAGAAATAGAAACTGGTACAGATAAACATAAAGGAATATGACTATACACTGAATTAAGTATCTAGAAAATAAATATATAGGGATGTTAGAAGTTCAGTTGTTGCCAAACCATACAAGAGATTGTTTTCCTTCAAAGATTTAAACCAGGTTTGGCACATTTAACTTCAACACACTCAGTAGAACATTTACTCAGTTGAATGCCCTCTTCTTTCAGAATGACAACACCCATGACCATGACAATTAGACTGTGAGTGGAACGACTGACATAGTAATAGAACAAAGTATTTGTACCCACGTCACACATCTGATTGCTAGAGTCTACTATGGTTTTTATGGTGGTGTTTATGGCCTTTGAGGTTTCCAAAAAGAATTCATGAACTAGGAAATTTCTGATAGTATCCATGGCCAAACTTCTGAAACTTACGAATCAAAATAGATCTTTCTTCCTCTTAAGATGAATGTCTCTTGTGTTTTATCACAGCAGAAAGGGATGCTTAGCAGAGGGCCACGTTCTGGGAGAGAGCCTTTCTTTTTTTCTCTGTGCCTTTTGCAAATGACAACAAAATGTTTCTTTTTGTGAGTATGAGTGTATATGTGTTTGTGTAATATATGCCCATGTGTGTGCACATGTGTGTGCATGCCAAAGAACAGACTCGGGTGACATTCCTCAGCTGTTGTCCACATTTTTTGAGACAGGGTTTCTTAATAACCAATAACTCACTAAGTAGGCTTGACTGACTGAGCCAATGAGCCCTAGGAATCCACCCACCTCTACCTCCTCAACAGTGGAATTACAAGTTGGTGCTGCTCAGCTTTCTACTTGGGTTCTGAAGATTGAACTCAGCTCCTCAGGCTTGCATGAGCACTTCACCAACTCAGTCATCTTCCCACCCACAAACATTTTCTGTCTGAAGTTCAGATATACACTCTAAACTTGCCATGTAGGAAGCCATTGTGTTTACGTGGATGAAGAAAAAAATGCCATATTCTCTTTTGTGCCCTTAATAAAAACTCCCTTAGCTAGTTAATGGATAATTCAAGGCTCCGATGCTGATGAAATTAGCAGAGGTTAGGCAGAAATGGGAATGATTTCAAAATTGTTGATCATGTCTCAGAGGTGAGTGTACACACTGGTGTCAAGGGTAATGGAGCATGATGGTATATTGTGCCACTTTATTTACCAAGAAAATAAACCAGATGCGTCAAAGCCAAATGTAGCACTACTTCATACACCCATGTACATTAGGGCTTTGTACCTAGGTCAGTCGTCTGATTAGTAAAGTCTTCTATGGTTTCGGAGATGTCTATGGCCTTTGAGGTTTCCAAAAATAATTTATGAAGTAGGAATTTCTGATAGTATCAGTGTGCATCTGATGGATAAAAACCAAAGCTTAGATTCACTGGAAGGTACCCATCATTAATTTCAAGGAGAATGGCTTCAGAGCCGAACCCTGCATGATTTTCACCCATGGACTGAAAGAGCATGTGTGATGTTGGGGCTATGGCTGATAGAGATGCTGCTTTAATACTTCTTCTCCATTCCAAGCTATAAATCTTTTGACTCCTTTCTAAGACATGTGGTTTCAACATTGTGTGTGGATTCCTTTCCTGAGGAATATCATAAGCAACTTTGAGAGATGTACAAAAACAAAGTGTGTGCATGTGTGTTGAAGCAAAACTGTGTTTTGGTAATGTTCCAACCAAAAAATATCTACCTTGCCTGACATGCTGAGAAGATGAGTGTTCTTGCTGGATTTGTGTTTCCACTGGGTGGGTCTAGGCCACACAAGACCACCTAGGCTTTGTAGCTGGTGATGCTTGTGAAAGCAGAGACAAATACACAGACACCTTAGTTTATTCATGACCAGTTCTCAGCTGAACATAGGCCTGCTTGGGGAGTAGATGGCAAGTTTCACATCCCTTCCTTGTTGTCTGCAGGGGTGAATCTTTTGCCAAACTGTGATAATGATGGTTGTGTTTCCCCTCCATGACCATGCAGGATTGCATCCCTTGCCACTTACACATGTTTGAAGTGAAATGACACTCTTTTTTTTTGTTTGTTTTACTTCTGTGTGGATGTGGTATATTTTTGCGGATGGTGTACATACGTGTGTATTTGTGTGGGTGAATGCACATGCTCTTCAATCCATCTCTACTTTATTTTTTGAGGTCTCTTGCCTAACCTGGTTCATAGATTCAGCAGGCTGGCTAGCCAATGAGCCCAGAGATCCTCCTGTCTCTGCTTCCTTCTACCCTCAGTACACAGTGGTTACAGATGGGCACCACCATTCCCAGATTATTTTAGGTAGGGAACTCAGAAACTCATGCTTACATGACAAACACTTTCCCAGCAGAGCTATTTCCTCAGCCCCTGAATACCATTTTCAAAGGAAAATAATTATCAAATTTACTGAAAGGTGAATTTTCAAAAAAATGATATTTTTAGGGCCCACCCATGAATTGCCATGCAATCTTGCTGTATTCATTTGTTTTATGACCCTTTCTCCACTAGACTGAATTCCTATGTCCCTACCAGAGTTAGTAGCTTCTCCTAATAACCAGGTAATACAAAAATTCCTCATTCTGCTTTATATACCCCACCTATCTAAATCTCAGAGTAGTTAATAAGCAGTATGAGCTTCATGATATATGTTTATTAAAATTTGTCGGTAAAATGAATGAGTACATGCATGGGAAAAAATAACTTGTCTGTATATCTCAAACACTAGCCAGGGAAGACTCCTTCATAGAGATATTCCAATTTACCTGCTGAGTAAGTCTTCATGTTGAACATGAAGCCCATCACATTGATACTCCAGACTGATGAACTTGGAACCAGTGTGCCTGAGTTCAGATTCTATGTGACTTACTAACTTATACATGGATCCTGTAAACACTTGCTACATGTGTATTTATTCCCATCCATGATGTTAGAGTTATCAGTTACCTGCTCTGAACCTTGATTAACTCATCTGTAACATGAAAACTTTAATATAAATTTCACAAAATAACCATGAATATCAGAGGTCAGAAGTTATCCAGGCTCTATCACATTGTTCTATATACAGAAGGTGCTGATGAAATGTAAATGCATACTCAAGATCATTTAGCTCCCTTCACTCTGACTATATTCATCAATCAACCTTCTCATGCTAATTGACTTCCTCCAGAAAAGTCTGATTAGAATTGAAAAAAACAACAACAAAGAAATTGAGGTACTACTCTCATTTTAAGCCCTGTCTCCAAATATCAGGTGTTTGACCTGGGGAAAACAGGTCAGTATTCAAAAGACCCACAGTGCAAGTGTACACGCACACACACACTCACACACTCACACACATACACACAGACATGCACATGCACATACACACACACGCACACACATGCACACACACATACACACACATACACACACATGCACACATGCACACACGTACACACGCATACACACACATACACACACATACACCACACACACATACGCACACATGCACACATACACACACGCACACACACTCTCACACGCATGCACACACATACACCACACACACACACACACACACACACACACACACACATTATCCGTTCACAAACAAAAATAAACAAAATGAAATGAAAATTCTTAAAAGATTCACATTTGGTTGTTTGAGACAGGATCTCAGTAGCCCAGGCTAACCTGGAATTCCTTATATAGCACAAGCTGGCTTCAAAATGGCTTTCTGTTTTAGTTTCCCAAATATGGAGATTATAGGTATACACTGTCATGGCTGGCCTTAGAATATCATTTTGGGAGAAGGGGTGGCAAAGCCAACATCAACTTTGTTTTAGAGGTGACAACTAAGAAGACACGAGCCAGAGGGTGGCCTAAGGCCTCAGGTGAGCCCCTTGTTTTTGGCACTCACCTAAAAAGCCATCGTCTCCATAGGCTCCATGAGTTTGGTCAGATTGGCCTTGTCAGCCTTAATGATCAGCTCCCCAAACTGTTTAACATCAGTAATGGAAGTCTTTAGGGATGGCCTTTGAGGGCCTTGATCTCTGCCTGCAGGTGGCTGATGATTCATTTTGGAGAATTCTTTATCAGACTAGGTCACCCTTGTGCCTCCCAGTCAGTCTCTTGATCCTCATATTTGGCCCAATACATGATCTCAGCCTCAGCCCGGGAACTTCAGCTTCTTCCGACTCACAGAGTCCAACCGCCACCACAGGGTATGGATGTACTTTTACATTTGCTGTTCATAGTGCCCCAAACCACTTTATGCTGCTGTAGGAGGCTCCCACTTGCCTTCTGGCATTTGTTCTGCTGCCAAACGAAGCACATCTTGAGGGGGGCGGGGGTGAACTTCCTGTTGGGGGTCTTGATCTTTTCCTTCTCCTGAACATGCATGGCCTAGATATTGGAGTCCTCCTCTAGCTCCAAGGCCCACAGCAGCCTCTGGTTCCTACCCCCGACACTGGCCCTGACCTGGCCACTATCCAGACCCATGTTATGATCATGCTTCTCCAAAAGCTGGGGCCCACCTAGGGAGGCTGATAAGCTCACCAGGCACACCTGTGTAGGGTTTGAGGACCCTGGTGCCAGACTAAGAAAGACTTGGGTCACCCTGATGGTAGAGGTTGGAGGGAAAGAGGCAAGATGGAGCTTTGAGGTGTAGGCAAGTGTCATCTGCTTCTAAGAGATGGAAAATCACTTTTAAGTATGCATATAGGTATGCCATTCCATTCTTA
Organism: Lophiomys imhausi; assembly: GCA_907164525.1. Taxonomy (NCBI): domain Eukaryota; kingdom Metazoa; phylum Chordata; class Mammalia; order Rodentia; family Muridae; genus Lophiomys; species Lophiomys imhausi. The sequence goes on along the minus strand of CAJQZJ010034210.1, from coordinate 2,033,045 downwards.
TGAGTCATTTTCCATACACCGTCATTGTCCCTGCATGAACTAGTAGACCATAACCGGTTCTCTTGACCTGTAAAGCTACATACAGACCAGGGCTGGATTTATGATGACCACATCAAAAGCATAATGCCTCTTAGAGGTGCAGACTCAACCCATCAGCCATTGTTCTTCCTCATCCTTAAGTCTGTGTCCCCTAACCCTGGAAGAGTAGATGAGAACTTGACTGTAGTGTTCAAAAGCACAAAGTAGATACAGCAAGATTTCTGTAATAGAGTAATCCATTAGATGCCTGTCTTGAATTCACTCATTCTTTCAGCCAAAGTCCACTGAGCATCAATCACATAGCAACTTCTGTGTTAGGTTCTGATGACAATGATGGGAAATGCTCTTGAACAGTTCATACCCTAGAATGTACTTGAGCAAACCAAGGCTGTAGCTCTTTGATGAAATGGGTGGTGGCTCTCTGCCTCCTTTATTTATGTTCTTTATGGAATCCACCAAACAAATATGGATCCAAAGTGAATGAGAGTGCAAACTGGAAGGGGGGGTGCATGTAGATATGTTAGTAAACTTTCCACCACTGTGACCACCTGAGATCATTAACCTAAGGAAGGAAAGATTTGTATTATCTCAGTTTCAGAGGTCTCAGTCCATGGTCACTTACCTTGGGACCTGGTGTTACAGAACCTCATGTCAAGACTCCATATAGACGTGAAACAAACCAAATGAGCCCAAGGGTCTGTGACCCCCAATCCTTTTTGAGGGCTTGCCCCACAATGAGCTAATCTCCTCTCATTAGGCCACCTCTCTCTCTGGTTGTTTGAGACAGGGTTTCTCTGTGTAATAAGTCTGGCTGTCCTGGACTCGCTTTGTGGACCAGGCTGGCCTTGAACTCGCAGAGATCCACCTTCCTCTGCCTCCTGAGTGCTGGGATTAAAGGCGTGCGCCACCACGCCTGCCTAGGCCACATCTCTTTAAGAGCCTACCACCTCCCAATAGTGTATAGCTTAGTGACTGAACCTCTAACACATAGCCTTCAAGGATGTTTAAGATGCATGTCACACTCAGATATATATGTGCATGTATACATCATGAGGCCTTAAATTCATCACAGCTCAGCACCAGGGTGACTTACTGTAGTGTGGTTCTTGAGAGGTAAGTTCAGGACATGACAAGATGGAAACATCACTCGGCTGTCTGAGCCACACAACTGCGTTACTGAATCCTTTGTTTGGAAAATGTATATATTTAACTTGTCAATCCACTCACTTTCTTGACAACTGTTTATTGAGAGCCTGGTATGTGCCAAGAATTGTTCTAGGTTCTAGGAGCGAGTGGGCACCACTGATTCACAGGTCTCCCATCAATCTCAAACCCAACTTCAACTTCACTTCATAAAGCAGACCACATCCTGATGTGGGGGCCTCTGACCTCAGCTCTTGCCTTACCTATTAGCTTAAATAAAATGTTATTGTCATGTAGCTTGCAAACAAACTGTGCACATTCACATGATCACAACTGGATTTTCCGTTGTAACCAGTACCCAGATCAGTAAGCTAATGTTACCAGCACTCCAGAAGTCTCTTAGAACACTAGCTCTTGCCTCCCCGATAACAGTCATTGCAGTCCCACCTTTTGACAGCTTGGCTTTAACTGCCTCGCATTTACGTAAAGGTAATCACATTGCTTTTATCGTTAGGCACTGATAATGTGCAGTGTTGGTAGTTGCCTTGTGTAAGTTTTGTGTGCATTCAGAAACCAAAACTGAATTCCATAATTAATTTCCCAGCGGGGGAGAATGGACCCTGAAGCAGTACCTGGGACCAGATACATTGAACTCAATGTGCCTGGATCATTCAGTTGACCTGAGCCCAGGAAGACGCAGATCTAAGACCTTACAGTGAACTTGACTGAAGTGAGGATTCCATTTTCCACTCTAATCAACATTCTAGTGTGTATGTGTGTGTGTGTGTGTGTGTGTGCGCGCGCGCGCGCGCATGAAATTTTTCTGCGTCAACTAATTAGTATCTAAGTTAAGCAGGATTTCTGAAACAATGCATGAATGAAAATATAGGCCCCATCTTAGTTACATTAATGTAAGCTTCTCCACATTAGAGTAGACATATTGTACTGTTGCCTTATCAATCTGATCAAAGGATCCTATCAGTGGCCATGTGGCAGGAAGATTCCCTTCCTCCCTGGCCTAGGAAATTCTGAGCTACCATAACACTATTCAAAGATTCTTATGACTGACCTTATCTCTTTTTTGTTTGTTCAAGAGATGACCACTGTTAACTCTTTCTAAAATCCAGACACGTGGCATGCTGCTCTTCGGAGAATAGTTTTCTCTGTCACCTTCAGCCTTGTTAGAAGCTTGCTTTCTCCCTGGTATTCTGGTTGGCACTGACCCTCACTGTGCACACAGCTTCACAGCAGATGCGTGGTTCTGAGACACAGGGAAAGAAGGCTTTGAAAGGCAGCTTCCTAATGGACCCATTCAGGGAAACATTGACTGAGAAACTGGCTCTGGATATCCACTGTGGATTTCCACCTCCAAAAGGCCACAAACAAACCCTAAGAAGTCACCTCAGGGCAAACTCCTTAAAGGGCCCATAGGGAAGAGGAAGGCAGGGGATGCCTAATGGTGATAAACTCACTGACACCTGCAGCCAGGAGCACAGCAGCTTCTAATTGTTGGGGACAGAGTCTGGGCTCTACTGATCTTTGGAGTCAGATTCAAGGTCCTCTGTTCACTGTTCCAATTGGTATTTTCATTGTTGCCAGATCAGTGTTAGACTGAACCAGACATCCCATGTTCTAGATCAGTTATCCATCTGCTGGCTCTCCCTTACTAATCCATTTAGGACTTTATGACAGGCAAGACATTGAGACTGTCACTTTGAGATTCATGGGGTTATTTCTGACTCTGCCTGCTGTTTTTGCTGGACGTGAGTACTTCTTTCCATCATCCATAAGGAGACAGACAGATGGTAAGGACGCTTTGAGCAGGAACACTTGTGACCAGACTAGACCTCCAGCATGTCAGTTCATCTTTTCTTGCTTTTCCCGGTTCCAGTTGTACTATTTTACCAACTAGGTAAACTGGAGCAGAATGGCAAGCCATGGGACAGATTTGGAAATGCACAAGTCTCCCCATTGCTTGAGTTGAGAAAGTAACCATTAGGCGTTTGTGAACAGTGCCAAAGAGTGGTCTGCCCATCTTCCTTTGTTGCCATGGCAGCAACTAACAGCCTTTCTAATTGGAGACAAGGACTTTCTACAATTTAAACAAAGACCATTGAAAAAGTATGTTTTCTTGACCCTCTGAAGGAAATCCTGCCCAACACAGACAAGAATGCAGCATTTCCTGAACTTCTGGTAGCTCTGTGTATTTGCAAGGGTGACCTTGTGTTAACCCAGAAAAGATAACCACATTCTCTGAACAAGAAAGCTAGAGGGCTGGAGAGATGGCTCAACAGGGAAAGTGTCTAATGCACAAGAACAAGGACCTGAGTTCAGGTCCCTAGCACCCATTCAAAGCTGGGCACAGTGCCCATGTCTGAAATCTGAAGCCTCAAATCTGGAAAGCTTGGAGCCAGGTGAATTCCCAGAGACCATTGGCCAGGCAGCCTAACATCATTAATGAGAGACCCTGCCTAAAAATCAAGGTGAAGACTGATAAAGGAAGACACTCAGTGTTGACTTTTGCCCTCCACACACACACATATATACATACACATCAACACAAACATGTAGACATACGTGTGTACCACAATACATTGCCCACATCTCTCTCTCTCTCTCTCTCTCTCTCTCTCTCTCTCTCTCACACACACACACACACACACACACACACACACACACTCAGAGAGAGAGAAAGTAAGAGAGAGAGAGAGAGAGAGAGAGAGAGAGAGAGAGAGAGCAAGCTAGAAAGTCATTACCAGGTCGAAAGGTACTTGTATGCAGTAAAAACTCAACATAAATTTGTTGCATATGTAAAAAATTTCCACCTATTTTCTTTGCCTGGTTTTCAGTCTCTTACAAAATGTCCACTCACCACTTAATGAAATGCTAGGGTCAGAGAATAGTTGAGTGCTGTCTTATGAGGTCAGGAACAAATGATTGTTCAATGTATGCACACTAAAATCTATGACGCTAAAGTAAGAATCAAACAATTCAAGCTATGCCTCCTGTTCCTGGGCCCTAGTGGAAGCCACAAGGACAGGCAACACATAACCGTCCTTCTCTGTGCTGGTGGGCCTCTTAGGTGGTGATATGTGGAACAGCAAGGGTCACTGTGAACAAAAATAATGAGAGAAACATCTGTCTCCCTGATACTCTTTCCCAGGCAAATGACACAATTCCTATTTCATTCATGTGAGCTCTCCTGAAAAGCAACTTTGATGCTGCTTTTCCCTCTTGCTTAATCTGTTGATCATATTTCCTTTGCTTATACTTTATGATGGTTCAAAATCAAAGAAGATAACTGGAACAAAATGCACACATCTCTCTGACACCATGAGATTAGGAAAACCGAGAGAGAAAAGAGATGAATGAGAAGGAAGAGGAGGGAGAGAAAGAGGAAGAAGAGGAGGAAGTGGAAAGTAGCAGGTGCTACATGGGTGCAGGAATTCTTTTACTGATGTGGAGAGAACCAGGGCCTCATGAAGGCTTAGCATGTTGTACAGGCTATATATATATATATAAAATGAACTTGGCACAATCTACAGTCTTCTGAGAGGAACAAATTTCAATTGAGAAAATGCCTCCCTAAGATGGGGCTATAGACAAGCCTGTGGAGGGCATTTTCTTGATTAATGATTGATGTGGGAGGCCCAGACCCTTGTGAGTGGCTCTTAGTAGGAGGTCCTGGGGTGTGTGAGAAAACTAACTGAACAAGGAGCAGCAAGTCAGTAAGCAGTGCTCTCCCATAGCCTCTGCATCAGTTTCTGTCTTCAGATTCCTGCCTTGACCTTCTTCAGTGATGGTCTGTAATGTGAAACGTAAGATGAAACCCTTGCCTCCCCAACTTACTTCTAGTCATGGTATTTTATCACATCAATAGAGACCCTACCTAAGACACATGGACTCTTCTTTGAGCTATACTCCCAGCCCACAGTTCTTCAGTTAGAAACAACAACAGCAACAACAAAAACCCCAGAAATTAGGAGAAATATGTTTTAAAAGCATTGTCATTTAAAATATTATAAAGACTTTAAAATTACCGAGTTTCATGTTTCATGAATGATCTAGTGTTGGAAATGATACATCATGTGATCAAAGTCTGGCTACTCTGAAAATGACCCTGTTGTTGGTTTTCCGCTTCAAATACCAAAATGTGCTTACTCTCTTGCTTGCCTTCCCCCCCCCACCCCCCCATCCTGGCCCATACACAAGTAGCCCACACTTCCATAAGGATTTCAAATGTAGTTCCTGAGATTAATGTGAGGCATTTGGACTAGTATCTCAAAAACCGTGAGGTGGAGAGCGCAGGCTTCCTACTTCCCGTGCAGAACATGTACAAGGAGCGATAGAATTTCTGTGTTTTTTTTTTTTTTTTTTTTTTGGCACACCTAACATCAGGACACTTTAGAGCTGGAAGGAACTCCAGAAACAAAGCAGTTCAGTGCCCTGATTTTCCTAATGGGGAAACTGAAGCCCTGGGAGGGGCCAAAGCATGGCCAAGATGGCTGCAGGAAGCCGAGTTCTCATTTCTGGGCTCTCCTCTTCTTCCCCTCCTTACTGGTCTTCAGATCAATTTCCTGCTTAAAGTAGCTCATGACCTATTCAGAAAGTTGCTGTTAGTAGGAAGACAAACCAAGAAGTGGTCTTCACTGATGCTCTTAAGGCTCACAGACCTGCAGCTTCTGTCTGCATGTGTAATGCGCGAGAGTTCAGGTTCGGGGTCACCTTAGCATGTCCCTGTTGCCTGACCTCCTCCTGAATCATTTGTAAAGGAAAATACTTCTGAACAATTTCATTACTTTTAGAAGTTAATTTAGGATAACTAGTTAATAGTATTAAAGGCTTCCTAAAAGGAAGGCAGGCAGAGTAGACTTTTGTAAATCCAAGCTTATTCTGAAAAAAGATTTTGGTTAGTATTACAAGTTGGTGTTCCAACCAATCACTGTCCTGAATACTCACCTGCTCATCCACCCATCCATGCCCTCATTTCTCCATCAGTCTGTCCATCCCTCTGTCCATACACCCACCTACCTACTCAACAAGATTTTATTCAGACAACATCTCATTCAAAAGCCATTTTTGCATGAATCTTAAATACTTGTTGTTGAGTGTAGAAAAATGTATGAAACACAGTCTATGAGTATGCAAGAGTACGAAAGAAGATTATACTAGTTATGAGGAACATGAAATACACATATTAACATACTGTTGATGAAGGTTTCTGGGTGGTCTTGATTAAACACTTCAAAAGTTGAAATTGTAAGTAAGAAATCATCCTTCCCTTTAGGAGTGTCAAGTAATAGGAGAGATAAAACACACATAAAATGAATATCTCTAATGCAAAAAAGAATGTGCCATTTATACCCTGAATTACATTGTAATTTATAGCGTTTTAAAGCTGGGGACAGATGCCCCATGCCTAATGCAAGGAAAAAAAACCACAAGTGCGTATTGTTATTGTGAAATGGAATAGAACAAGATTCTGGGGTCAGAGTGCCCCACAGGTTGTGTAATAGTCACCAAAGGGCCCCAAAGTTTAAATGGCTGTGATTCCAGCAAATGTAAATGGCAAGGGAAGTAGCACTGTCTAGATGACAGTTGGGAAAATCGGAAGAAACAGAGATGGTTCATTTTATAAACAACAAGAAAGAGTTCCTGACACAGAAAGAGAAACAGAACGCATTGTTTCAGCAAGGGGCCAAATGGCACATACATTCTTCTTGCATGCCACAGGGGTGACTTGGGTGAACTTGTTCTTGGTACCCACTCCTGATGCACTCCTGCAGCTTTTAAGGGAGGGCGTGCTCAGCTGATGTTTGCTTGGTCCTTTCAAGAGACAAGAGGACTGAGTAGGAGTCTTCTTTCTTTGATTACTGTAGGTTTATCACAGTTGGTGTGGACCTTTCTCTGTTTAACTTCATCATAGTGCAAAGCCATGACCTCCACAATGAACTGAAAAAACCCTCAAGGGATGAAAACTTCAGAACCAGTAGATTCAAGGATTACCCTCTGAGTTCAAGTTACTGCTGCTTTACCCTGCCTCTTGTATGGTTTTTCTGCATGGGCCCATCTATAAAAGAGAGAGGGGCTTGGGGATCTTTCTTCAACCATCCTTCCTTCAAGAGTATTTCCTTTTTCTCTGGGCTTTACAGTTGCACCTCCCAGCTTGCTTTGCTTTTAGTATTCATTTGACATTTTTATGTCTACACAGTCCACCTTCACTCCAAGACCAAAGCCACAGTTAATTTTGGGTTTTTTGTTTTTTGTTTTTGAGACAGGGTTTTTTTCTATGTGTATTCCTGGCTGTACAGGACTGGCTTGCTTTGTAGACTAGGCTAGCCTTGAACTCACAGAGATCTGCCTGCCTCTGCTTCCCAAGTGTTGGGATTAAAGGCATGTGCCACCATGCCTGGATAATTTTGGTTATTTTTAAAGAGCTATTTTTTTCTGTATTGCCAAGGTTTGCCCTTTCCTGATGCTGAGGTTAGCCCATCCAAGATGGCTTTATCAAGTTGGTATATAGAGGGCTCAGCTTTGCTGTTCGTATTTGCCAGTGAAAACAAATTCTCTCTCTTCCTTCCTCCCTCCCTGCTTTGCTCTCCCTTCCTCCTGCTCTCTTCTATTTTAAAAAATGGCTATTAAGAACTTTGAACTAATTACTGTGCACAAGTTAGGAGACTGAATACCCTATCTACCATTTTCTTCAATTTTCTCTTCTTAAATTAATGAAAATCAAAGTAACATTTAGATTACAAAAATATAAATTCTTGTCATCTTAGTAATACCATAGCTAAAATCCTAGTAGCAACTTTCCACATTCACGAAGCCTAATTTTTACATTTTAATTGATTGGGTTTTGAATGTCTATTTTTACTTTTAATTTTGGACCAGAAGTCAGGTCTCTGGGTGTACATTATTCCTCAAATGTGTGTTAAGGAAATGACTTGACTGGAAGACAAACTTAAGTTTCAAATTCAAATTTTAAATATTTCGAACAATTTAACCCAGAAAATTGAGGCGTTAAAGATTACTATGCAGGAGCCATAAAATATTGAAAGGAATACAATCTTTTGAATATGCAGATTGTAACCATGCAATGGTGAAAGGGAAGCAGGAAAAAATAGCTGTGGGAAGTAGAACACATCTGAACAGAACAGAGCTGTTCATAAGGTAGCTTGTTGGAGACCCATAGCAGGTCATGGCTGCAATTTGTCACTTTTCCTTTGAGGTGTGGTCTAATCGCCTTCCCTTCAAGGGTGGGTTTTCCTTACTGACTAAATTCTACCAAAGAGAATGAGACTATAGCTGTGCATGGTGCCTCCTGGCACTCAAAAGGCTGAGGAAGGAGGATCAGAGATTGAGATCAGCCTGGACTTCACAGTGAGGCACACTATGTAACTAATGAGGAGCAGTGAGCAGGACCGCACAGCTTCTGTATGACTGTCTCCTCTGGTATATATATCCTGGGAACACAGCAGCCATGACGTCAGGAAGTCCAACGCACACAGAGACACTACCTGTAGTTAGAGACTTGAGAATTGAGGTCCCACGTTTAGACTGCATGAATTGTGATGCTCAGACATTCAGACATGCAAAGGACTCTGGGAAGGAAGGACATGTTTTTCTGCTTGCAGATCCCCAGAAACAGAAGGTATGCCACATCATGTAGATCACACAAGCATGGGTCAGGAAGCAAGAGAACAAGGATGGAGAAAAGGCCTTTAACATAGTTTCTTCTAGAAGCATCACGGGAGGCTTAGATTTAGAATCTTAGGTTTGGCTTATTTGTGTAATTTAAGTAGCTCTAGAAAATAAAGACTATTTTAGTTGTCTGGTACCCACTTCTATGATGATGATGACAGGTTGACAGTGGTTCATTCCAAGAGACCCTAATAAAGAGGATGCTTGGAGTAAGAACCCTAAATGGTTGGGTTGCACCTGAAAGTCCTTTACTGTGTGAAGGAATCTTCCAGCCCTGGGAGGAGTGATCCTTCAGTCTCAGTAGAATAAAATATACTGACAGTCAGGGACAACTGCCAGACACATTACTGAGGAAGACTTTCAGATGAAGGAAGCCTCAGCTGCTGTAGTCTGGATACAGACTGAACAAGAGCTGAGTACTTGAGATGTGACATTCTCCTAAGCCCAGGACAGAGCATAGTAAAAGGGTAAAAGGTGAATGGCTGTGGGTGGTGTCTCAGGGGTGTGTGTTGAATATCAATAGATAACCAATAGATAACCAGAACCCTCCATGTGTGTTAGTCAACTGTCTATCATTATAAGAAAATACCTGAAATAATCAACTTACACAGAGGAAACATATTTTGGCTCATAATTTCAGAAGTTTCATTCCATGATTGGTTGATACACACTATTTTGGGTCTGTAACACACCATGGCAGAGGATGAGTGGTAGGAGAGAGTGTGTGTGGGGGGGAGAGATCAGGGTTCTACACTCTCTGAGGCCAGATCTCAGTGATTTAAACTCTCCTCACTCCCACATCAGGCCCCAACCCTTAAAGATTATTCCATCACCTTCCAAAAACATCAAGTTGAGGACCAAGTCTGCACATGAGCCCTTGGGGAACGAACGGTCAAGCCCTAAACCATAGTGCTATGTTCAAGGGAGTGACAATATTGCAGAAATCACTTAACATCTTAATACTTAAAACATCTTAAAGCTGAATATACATGACTAATACTATGCATATAAGACAGTCTCCCAGCTGACATCCTTGTAACAGCTTAATTATGACATTTCTAGAGTGCTTTAAGCACATAGATGGTCCTGCAAGTCATAACTTCTATTTGAAGCAAATTACCCTCATCAGTTGCTATGTAAATAAAGATGTGCATCTCAGTGAAGAGCCATTAAATTTGAGAACCCAGAGACTGACAACACTAAAATTATAAAGCAGCACCTGATGGGTCTCCTTCCCAAAGGACATCGAGGAATTGTATTTGCAGGTGGCTAGAGGATACTGAGGTGTCCTTGACAGAATTTTAGGCTTCAAGTTTCATGCCTTGATTTACAGAGAGATTGCTGAAGCTAGCTCAGTCCCTAATTAAATGTGTGTGTGGGTTGTGTGTGTGTGTGTGTGTGTGTGTGTGTGTGTGTGTTTATTATCCTACAGAGTGTCCACAAGCCCCTATATCAGTTACTTTGCAGTTGCTGTGTTAAAATATCATGACCAAAGCAACTTATAGAAGGAAGAGTTTACTTCAGCTTACAGTTCTGGAGAGAGTTCATTATAGTGGTAAGGAGGTAAGGAAGCAGGTGACCAGAACAGATCAGATGAGAGATCACATCTTCAAGAGTGTGCAGAAAGCAGAGAGATTGAGCTGCAAGTGGGTCGAGGCTCTACATCCTCAGAGCCCACCCCCAGTGATGCACTCCCTCCACCAAGGCTCCACCCTGCAATGGTCCCATAGCCTCCCCAAACAGCTCCACCAGCCTGGGGCGGAGTGTTTAAATACATGGGCCTATGCCACAGTAGCCCTGCCAGTCTTCTTTGAAGTTAATCTGCTGGCCTCCCAGGGGCCAGCTTCCGAGGTAGATTAACGAGGTTTTCCCCCTAAGAAGGCTCCTTTCTGGAGCCAGTGATTGTGGAGTGATGGTTCTGGAATAACTAGCAAGTCTTCAGAGCATGTCCTAGTTTGATTCTCTGTTGCTGATAAACACCTCGATCAAAAGCAACTTGGAAAGGAAAGACTTTATTTCACCTTACAGTCCCTTGTTGAGGGAAGTTAGGGCATGAACTCCAGCAGGGCAGGAACTTGAAACAGAAACCATGGAGGAATGAACCTTACTGGGTTGTTCTCAGGCACATGTTCAGCTGTGTTTCTTACACAGCTCAGTCCCATCTGCCCACATATGCACCATGTATAGTAGGCTGGGCCCTCCTAGGTCAATTAGAATCAAGAAAATGCTCCACAAACACATTGACAGGCCAGTCTGATTCCTGATATCCCCCCCCCCCGCCACACACACACACACAATTGAGGCTCTATCAGATAACTCAGGGCTGTGTGAAGTTGGCTGCTGAAACTAATTAGAAAAGAAGTTCTTTACTCAGGGGGTTTATGACCCTCAAATGCCTTACCAGTGTCAGGAAAGGAGGCCCCCATCTTGCACAAAAGGAAGGGTGCACCTACATGCCTTCATTCTTCCCCCCTGCATCTCTGGGAAGGAGGACTCCATGCAGGAGTCCTGTAGTTCCTCCCTATGTGTGTGTGTTGGGGGGGGTATATGTGTGTATGTGTGTGTTTGTGTGATTTTCTTTTTCTTTTGAAAAGAGGGTAACACTGAGCCTTGCACATACTATGTAAGTCTCTATCCTGAACTATACCTATAGTCCTACTCTGTAGATCCTATATTTAATAGGTAATTCCTGATGTTATCTCAGCCTCTGGGATCTGGAATTATGATGCTCAGATGAGAGCCAAGGAATTGGGAAAATCAGATAACTGAATCCAGAATCTCTTGGACTTGGCCAGACTGACTCAACATCTCATGAGGACAGCCTCCTCTGTGAGATGATTCCCCAGTGGAAACTTCCAATCTTATCATCTACTGCATTAAAAGAGCAACCAGACCAAAAGAGGTCCCATGGGAATCCCAAAACAACCCAGGCTGTTGCCAAGATTATAGGTTGCTTTCCACAAACTGATGACAAGGCCAGATTGATGAAGACAATACCTGCACAACTCATTAAATATGGAGAAGTCAAGCAGGTGCCTACATGGAGCCTTTACCTATACTGATTAGCATCTTTGGTAAAGGAAGGTACTCTACATGTTACCAAAGGAGAAATGAAAACACTAATGCAGCTATAAACTCTAAGATCTGTGTCTTGCCTGCAAGATACGATAGGGCAATAGTAGCACAAAGGTTGTGGGAGTAACCAACCAATACCTGATTTGACTGAAGGGCCACTTCATGAGATAGAACCCATATCTGACATTGTGACCAAGAACCTAAGACCAGATAGATAGCCCAGAGACCTAAAGAACATAACAACAACATGACTCCTAATGACATTCTATTGTACTTAGATCAGCAACCTGCCCAACCATCATCAGAAAAGCTTTCTTCTGCATCAGATGAGAACAAATACAGAGACCCACAGTCAGACAATATGCAGAGAGTGAGCAACCTTGGAACACTCAATTCTTCTTCTTCTTCTTCTTGAATACTCAGTTCTAAAAGGGTTGTTCCATCAAATCTCCCCTTAGGGCTCAGGAAACCCTACAGAAGAGGAGGCAGAAAGGGTGATCCAGAGGGAGGGGAACACCAAGGAAACAAGGCCCTCTAAATCAGTACGATCATATGAACTCATAGAGACTGAGGCAGCATGCATAGGGCCTGCACGGGTGTGCAGTTGGTCTGCACCAACTGGAGTCCTAGAGCTTAAAGAAGTGGACACAGGCTTCTGTCTGTAACCCAGAAGCAATCTCTAATTGATCATTGCTTGCGAATGAAAATTTAGTTTTCTCCAAGGGTTTCACCAGGGAAACAAACTACTCTTAAAGGTTAGCTGCATGCCCAGCAGTAGATGGCCAACAGAAAACAAACACAGAGGTTTCTTTGGAAATTTTCTGTCTCATAATGTCCTTTCAGAGCATGTTCTTTTTTAAGTTTTTAATTTTTATTTTATTTTACATGTATTTTACTTATTTATCCCTCTCTTTTTTCACCCTACAAGTTCTCTGCATATATATTATGGCTTCCAGTTTAGTATTTTTATGGGATTCCTGAAAGTGCAAACAAGTGGGTCTCTGTGTCTATATCTGTTTCTTGTGCCTTTTTTCCTTCTGTTTGTGCATGTTTGCCCTATTCCAGTGTGTTAGTTTATGTTTTATTTTATTATTATCCCATAGAATGGATATTGTTTTCTAATGAGACACAGAAAGGGGGTAAATCCAGATGGGAGGGGATATGGAGAGGAACTAGGAGGAGCAGAGGAAGGAGAAACTGTATTCAGGATACATTATATGGAAAAATATTTTTAACAAAAGGAAAAATAAATTTAAAGCAACCAGAAAACAATAACAACAAAAAAATCCCACAACTCTCAACATTTTAGGAAATGTAACTTTAAATGCCACAAACTAGAGGTTGAAGCCACTATCGTTCAAATCCTAAGACTCTACCTTAAACATATTTAGGAGTGGTTATTCATGTGTCTTCAACAGAAAACCTCAAATTACCCATGAAGGAAAGCTGTTTGAGGTACAGATAGGGAGACTTCTTCAGTGCATGGCCTCAACCTCCTCTCCCTTTTTAGAGTCACACCGCGCCATATCCTCTCTGACTGCACACTGCCAGGGCCTCAGTATGGGTAGAAGAAATGAACAGACAGGGGAGAGAAAGACACCATGTCAGAGGAGTTACTTCCACACTCAACCAAAGTGACCTGGGATGGTTGATGCTTGCTGTAACACCAAATGCCAGGATGAAGTCGCCGAGGCAGGATTGACACTCCCAGTTAAGCTGACAGCAGTGGTCAATGTGCCTGAGTCAGTCTGCCCTGCAACCAACATCTACCGTCCCCACACACAACATCCTGCCGAGAGAATAACCTTCCTGTTAATTCAGTTAAGCAATTCAGAGCTCGGTGTCTTGTTAAATGGGCTGGTTTCTTCTCTGGAAAGCTTGTCAGCCAGGATTCAAGACACTCCTTATTGAATCATAGACTGGGGCTTTAGTTGGAAGCATAGGAAGCATTCTCATGGCCACTTTCTTGTCTCTTAAGTTATGAGTGCACCACTTGCCACCTGTACAGATATTCAGAAAATGTTCTCTATGCTATTATGGCTGTTCATTATGAGTGAAGCACAGGCTAAAATGCAATCTTCCAAACACTAATTCTGTCTATATTAAATGCAAATATGAATATATGCAAAATAATACATTTAAATGATCAATAGCACTACAAAAAAGATCCAGACTTACAAATGCAAACAGAAACCAATGATTGTAAAGTGTTCAGTCAGCTGAGTGAAAGTATGGTGAATTCCTGGCTCTCAGAGACTCTCAAAGGAGGAAGAAGGTGAATGCATAAATATAAAGTCCTGACTATTGTGTTTTTTTAGGCTCAGCTACACAGGGCATTGAGATTGTTATTTATTTCTTTATTGTTCTGGTTAGGTAGTTTGTTGTTGCTGGTTGGTGGATTGGGTTTTTTTGTTTGTTTGTTTTTGGTTTTGTTGTCAACTTGATACAACTAGGGTCATTTGGGAAGAGGGAAACTCAGTTGAGAAAATGTTCTGTGAGATTGGCCTGTAGGTGAGTGGGTAGGGTATTCTCTGAACTGATAATTGATGTGGAAGGGCCCACTCACTGTGGGCAGTGCACCCCTGAGCAGGAGGTCCTAGGAGGCATAAGAAATCAGGCTGAGCAAGCCATGGGGAGCAAGTCAGTAAACAGCACCCATTCATGGCCTCTGCATTAGTTCTTGCCTCCAGGTATCTCCTTGAGTTCTTGCTCTGATTTCCTTTGTGAAGAGCTATGACCATAAGATTAAATAAACCCTTCCCTCCCCCAGTTGCTTTTGGACCTGCCCTTTATCATGGCAATAGTACCCTTAACTAGGACATTTATGTACATGCACATCTCCAAGGCAGGGAGCAGTTTCAGATACTAGTAATAAAAGTATGTGTATAAAAATGTTCCAGACTATTAACAAAAGGGGAAATATTAAGTCAGCAAGTTCAGTGGAGGGCACATGCTGCTAAGGTTGAAGACCAGGCAGGGTTAGATACCTGGAACACATGGTAGAAGGAGAGAACCCGCTTCTGCAAGTGCTCCTCAGACCTCCACAGGTACCTTGTGGCACTGACATACCTATACAGTACACATGCACAATAAATAAATGCATATAAAATTTTAAGAGAAAAGCCATGCCATTTTTTTTAGCCATTCTTTAGGGCTCCTCTTTGGCATAGCTCTGTGAGTTCGTGGAAGCTTCTTTAACTCCTATGCCTCACTTTCCATGTTTGCAAACCATGAATGATGATTGTACCTACCTCATTCAAATTGAGAGGCTGATGCTCACTCCAGCAGCACATACACTAAAATTAGAGCCGAGTGGCTAATGCAAGTCAATGGGTTTAATGTGCTTATACAACAATGTCTGCTGTACAATGAACTCATATGTCTTTTTTTCCCCTGCACCACCACCAACAACAACAAAAAAAGAGCTGAAGAGATAGCCAGTCGGTAAAGTGCTTACTGAGTTTGATCCACAGAACCCAATTTTTTTTTTAAGCCATGTATGCTGGTTTGTGTTTGTGATCCTGGCAATAGGAAGGCAGAAGCATGTGGAAATAGACAAACAAATGGACAGTATCTGAGAAATGATATCTTTTATATATAACACTTGTGCGCACCCATTTGGGCACACACATACACACACTTGATCACACATATACACACATGCACTCACACTCACACACACACACTTACAACTACACACACTCACACACAGAGACATATACACACAGAGACACAGTTCTCTCGCTCTCTCTCTCACACACACAGACACTTTTTTATTGTTGTTTAGTGACAGCGTAATTCCCAGAGTAATTCTGGGGTGTGGGGGGGGGTGATAGTCACAAAATTGAGGCTGAAGCCTTTTAAACACATGCACAGGCTTTAGACGACCAAGCAGTGTGGTTCATTTGTTCATAACTTGGAGGAGTCAGAATGGGAACCTTTGACCTCTCACTCTCATCTGAGAAAACGGCCATTGAAAGCATGGGTAGTGGACAAGCAATCTCCCCTTTTTTTCAATGAAATAAATATTTCTGCAAGTCCCCTCTGTTATTGTGACATCAGTGTCTGACTGTCTTTGACTTACAGCAAAAGCAGAAGATCTAAGCAGCTCAACGAGACATTAGCAGATCGAGAAGAACAAAGTTCGTCTGAAAGTAAAACAGCTTTCAGTTTCACTTGACTGAGAACAAAGTCTCTGGGATGTTTCAGACACAGGGTGACACAGGGAGAGTTATGGG
This sequence comes from Lophiomys imhausi, assembly GCA_907164525.1. NCBI lineage: Eukaryota > Metazoa > Chordata > Mammalia > Rodentia > Muridae > Lophiomys > Lophiomys imhausi. The sequence goes on along the minus strand of CAJQZJ010034210.1, from coordinate 2,016,849 downwards.
AACTTTCGTGTGACTTCCCTTTCAGCCTAGAATGATGGGAAATCATTACTCTAAGTATTTAGCCACAAAATTTCCTGGAGTCTCATAAAATACAACTTCTTCTTATCATTCTTTACTTTGTGGGCTCAAGGATATCAGACCACCTTGGCAGTCCAGGTGCAAAGTGTAAATGCCCACCAGAGTTAGGTTCAAAAAATACCGTGTCTCTAAAGCCTGACCAGTAAGAATTATTACATGCTGATCACTGGGCCACGTGCCCTCCACACATTATCTCCTTAGATGACCTGGAAAGTAGGATTCCTGCCTGAGAGAGGGGGACAGACAGGTAGGTGTCTGTGATGTCATGTGGTAGACTGGGCATAGCATGAATGTTAGTGGCCATCACTGATACCAGCTTTGTACAAGGGGATCAGCACAGAGCAGTGGACTTCATCTCTGGTACCCTATGCTCACCTCCACTGACTGATGGAGAGAAGAGTTGTTAAGAGCCTCATGAGGCATGTGAGCCTACGTCTGTCCCCCTGAGTTCCATGGTGTCTGTAAGACATACATTGAAACCCTCTTCCTTGGTACATGTTTATTTTCCATTGCCAGTTTCCTCCTTTTTGCTTTTGTCATTTTAAGATATAGCCTGGGTATACAGCCCAGGTCAGTCTCAAACTCATGAACTACCTCAGTCTCCCAAAGGCTGAGATCAGAGGGATGGGCCACTACGTCCATCTCAACCAACCTGTCCATTTTCTTCATGCTTCAGTCTCTTGCTTGCTGTGCTTTCTGCCCACCCCTGCCATCCAATGGCAACTGCTGAAAGCTTGGCAGAAATGGTGATAACTAGAGAAATAGATGGGGTTTTATCTAGGAATGAACCAGGGATTGTGTGGGCGGTCTACCAAAGCCCCAAATGGATTCGTGCCTTAGAAGCCTTCTCCATTCTCTAAGGAGAAGGCAGCAGAGTTCTGAAGGGCTCTCATCCATCAGCTCTACAATAACATGCTGCTAATATTTACCAGCTGTGTGACCGGCCCTCCATTCCTACAGATGTGGACCCTAATGCAGAATGGAGCACTGAAGGGGTTTTTCTGGGGTCACACGCAGCACAGCAGGGATTAAAAGTCACAGGCTTGGAATGTCTCATGGATTCCTTAGGCTGTCATTCAAGCCTCCTGCACAGGCATGAAGGGAGGGCTAGCTGTCTCTTTTGACACATATGTTACATGCTTCCGGCTCACCATGCTGAGGCCACATCGTACAGAGTTTGAACTGTGCACTCACCCCCGTGGAAAACAGTGGAAACCGTCATATGAAGGAGGCAGACTCCAGAAGCTGACTCCAAGATCAAGGCAGACACAGCAGGCTGACTGGGTGGGTGTTCTGAGCTTTGCTTACATTGCAAAGCAAGCTTAGAGCCACTGAGTTCTCAGGAGAGGGCGAGCCCACAGGTAGAGATCCAGCTTGATGCCCCCGCTGCCTCCTCCCTAGGCCTGCTTCCACACTCTGCTGTAGGAATGGAACTGCGCCCACTTGCTGGAGGCCAGCGCTTTGACATTTCAGAACCAACTCCTCTTCAGTATGACTAAACCAAGATATATATATGTGAAAGTAAACTGACTGCCATATCTTTGGAAAGCCCACACTTTCTGAGAAGATGGTAAATAGGCCCCCTTTCTCCTTTAGCTGAGGATGCAGGGAACCAGGCAACATCACAAATTCTAACTTTTGTTTGCTTCTCTACAAAGCAAGTGGGAAAGGTCATGGATTTTAGTTTACATGTTGGCTTAAGTTAGTATTTCCTCTATGTGGATTCATGCAGAACTTTCTAGAACTCTCACACTTAGTAGGTGCTTCCCAGGAGTCAAGCTCCTTCATCCTTCCTGTGGAATAGCTCCCTCAACCACCAAACTGAAGATGTAAAGGAGTCCTGAAATCCCTCATACACCCTAATGCGATCTGGAAACCCTCTCACTTCCTGTTACTAAAAGGAAGTGCTGATGCAGCTAATTGATTTCAGATTCCATCTTACCCTTAATAGTTATGTGAATGTCTGAATTTTCTTTCATTCAGCAAGTGAAATACTTAATTTTAAAAACCCCGAGCCCTTCACACTGTCTCATGTGAAGTAATAAGAACATTTCAGGTGACTTTCATGAGACTACTTACTTTTAGAAGGCCAGGGGTTATTGGCAGAACAGATATTCTGTGGCTTCTTATCCTATGGTCCATAACTTGTCAGGAGAACAAAACACCAAGCCACAATATTATGATAATTGTGGTTTAGGAAACAAGAGTGTCTTATGGTAACTTTTGCAGTTATAAAACATCATCTTAAAAATAAAAATCTGGCAGTAAGCTTGAGAGACAACATTCACTCTCAGACTAGAAGTCAGAAGTTTAAAACAATCAAACAGGTCTACAGTTTGTTTGTTTTAAATCAAAGGATCATAAACCTAGCAAACAGACTCGAGGAGCTATCTTTTATGCAAGGCTTAGGTCAGAATTACCCTAATAAGACTGTACAATTTGCATTATTTTTCTAAGATAGGATCTCCTTAAGAAGTTCAGAGTAGTCTTGGACTCAAGATACTTTTTTTTAACATTTATTTATTTCTTCAAGTTACATCTCAATTATAATCCCCTTCCTTCTCCCCATCCTGGTCCCAACCTCCTAGGCTCTTCCCCCTCACCCTCCTATCTGCTTTTCTTTTTTTTTTTTTTAATTTAAGGTATATCTTTTTCCCCCAACAGCTCCCTCTTTTAGTCCAATAAACGGCTTTTTTTCTTATAATAATAAATACAATACAAAAAGGAAAGAATAATTAGGTCACAATTATGAAAATCATAAGGTATAACATACATTCCTAATGTTCAGTCCATACATATTTGGCAACTGATTTTAATATTCTATTATCTATCTATCTCAATGAGTTCAAAGCTCTATACCTAACTCAGTTTCCATCCTAACTTGCATTACCAACTGAAAAACATCTTCTTAGACAAGACAAAGCAGCAGACTGTACTTCCTGCAGCGCGCTGCACTTCCTGCAGCAGTACAGCGGCCTGCAGGTCTGAGCACTGCAGGGCCTCTATCCGATCACCAGATAGAGATATCACCTGGCTTCCAGAGTGCCCAGTTTCCACACAGTCTCTCCAGCACCCAAAAGAGAACCAGCAGAGCCACAGGAGTGGTAAGATCAGAGCAGGCTGAAAGGAAGGTAGTCAAGTTAAAAGGCTGTGGAACTCCACTGAGTCCAAACCCTGCGGATAGGTGGTATTCATATCAGATCTCCCAGCCAGTGCACCTGGCCCCTCTCGGCAGGATGCATGGTCTTCAGCATCTACAGTTCCAGCCCTGGAGCAGTGAGTTCTTGGGCTTTGTGCACTAAGTGACTCAGACTACAAGGGCTTAGTGTTTAGGGCAGAGAGGCACAGAGGTGCCCTGGGGACCACCTAGGAGGAGCTGCCTGGGGAGACCATGACCACAGACCTAACCCTCTGGCCAGACACATGAGCAACAGGGGATCTGCAGCTCTAGCTTACAATCTGTGTTCCTCCAAGCCCCACTGATATCACTAGGAAGACCTGCTAGAACTCAAGACCCTGCAGGGTGGAATAACACATCCCACCCAGTCCCTGACCTGAGTTCCCAGTTGGGACACAACTGGAAGTGGTGAACTTCAGGGGACCCACTGAGATCCAGCCCTGAACACAAGACCCCACCTAGCTTGTGTTGAGCTACAGACCACCAAGATTATACAGCCTCTACACCAAAGCTCCCTCCTTGGCACCAGGTCCAGAAGACACTAGGAATAATCAGCTAAGGACAACTAGATGGCTAAAGGTCACCAAAAGAACAAAACTGACAAAAATTAGGGAAATATGACTCCAACAAAATTCAGCAATGCTAATAGAGCAAGCCCTGATCATCCCACCACAGCTAAAACACATGAAAATGATGACAAATCTAAACTTTTTTTGTGAAGGGTGTTGATTCCCTAGTTTCTTTCTCAATCCCATTTATCTTTGGTGTAAAGAAGGGCTACTGATTTTATTGAATTAACTTTGTATCCAGCCACCTTGGTGAAGGAGTTTATCAGCTGTAGGAGTTCTCTAGTGGAATTTTGGGGTCACTTATGTATACTATCATATCATCTGCAAATAGGAATACTTTGACTTCTTCCTTTCTAATTTGTATCCCCTTGATCTCCTTTAGTTGTCATATTGCTCTAGCTAAAATTTCAACTACTATGTTGAAGAGATACAGAGAAGAGTGGGCAGCCTTGCCTTGTCCCTGATTTTAGAGGAAATGCTTTAAGTTTCTCTCCATTTAGTTTGATGTTGGCAATTGGCTTGTTGTAAATTGCCTTTATTATGTTTAAGTATGGCCCTTGTATGCCTGATCTCTCCAAGACTTTTAACATGAAGGGGTGCTAGATTTTGTCAAATGCTTTTTTAGCATCCAATGAGATGATCGTGTGGTTTTTTTCTTTCAGCTTATTTATGTGGTGGATTACATTGATGGATTTTCATATGTTGAACAACTCCTGCATCCCTGGGATGAAGCCTACTTGATCATGGTGTATACTTTTGATGTGATCTTGGATCCGGTTTGCAAGTATTTTATTGAGCATTTTTGCATCCATCTTCGTAAGGGAAATTGGTCTGAAATTTTCTTTCTCTGTTGGGTCTTTGTGAGGTTTAGGTATCAGGGTGACTATGTCCTCATAGAATGAGTTTGGCAGTGTTCCTTCTGTTTCAATGTTGTGGAAGAGTTTGAAGAATATTGGTTTTAGCTCTTCTTTGAATGTCTGGTAGAATTCTGTGCTGAAACCATCTGGCCCTGGGCTTTCTTTGGTTGGCAGACTTCTAATGACTTCTTCTATTTCCTTAAAGGTTATAGGACTATTGAATTGGTTTACCTGTTCTTGATTTAACTTTGGCAGGTGGAATCTATCAAGAAAATTGTCCATTTCATTTAGGTTTTCCAATTTTGTGGAGTACAAGTTGTTGATGTAGGACCTAATGATTCTTTGGATTTCCTCAATGTCTGTTGTTATTTCCCCCTTTTCATTTCTGATTTTGTTGATTTGGGTATTTTCCCTCTGCCTTTTAGTTAGTTTGTCTAAGGGTTTGTCAATTTTGTTAATTTTCTCAAAGAACCAACTCTTGGTTTTGTCGATTCTTTGTATTGTTCTTTTTGTTTCTAAGTTGTTGATTTCAGCCCTGAGTTTGATAATTTCCTCTTGTCTGCTCCTCTTGGAAGTGTTTGCTTCTTTTTGTTCTAGATCTTTCAGGTGTGCTTTTAGGCAGCTAGTATGGGAACTCTCCAATTTCTTTTTGAAGGCACTTAGTGCTATAAACTTTCCTCTTAGCACTGCTTTCAATGTGTCCCATAAGTTTGGATATGTTTTGTTCTCATTTTTATTGAATTCTAAGACTTTAATTTCTTTTCTTATTTCTTCCCTGACCCAGAGGTCATTTAGTAAAGAGTTTTTTAGTTTCCATCTGTTTGCAGGCTTTCTATTGTTTTTGTTGTTGTTGAAGTCTAGCTTGATTCCATGATGGTCTGATAAATTACAAGGAGTAATTTCAATTTCCCTGTATCTGTTGAGGATTGCTTTTGTGGCTGACTATATGGCAGATTTTGGAGAAGGTTCTATGAGGTACTGAGAAGAAATTGTATTATTTTGTTTTGGGTGAAATGTTCTGTAGATATCAGTTAGGTCCATTTGATTCATGGTGTCTGTCAGGTTCATTATTTCTCTGTTTGGTTTCTGCATCGTTGATCTGTCCAGTGGTGAGAGTGGTGTGTTGAAGTCTCCCACTATTAATGTGTGGGGTTTGATGTGGGATTTGAGCTTCAGTAGTGTTTCTTTAACAAATGTGGGTGCCCTTACATTTGGGGCATAGATGTTCAGTATTGAGATTTCATCTTGGTGGATTTTTCCTTTGATGAGTGTGAAGTGTCCTTCCCTTTTGATTAATGTTAGTTGAAAGTCTAATTTATTGGATACTAGAATGGCTACTCCAACTTGCTTCTTGGGTGCATTTTCTTGGTATATCTTTTTCCAGCCCTTTAATTAGAGATAATGACTATCTTTTTGCTGAGGTGTATTTCTTGTAAGCAGCAGAATGAGATATTATGTTTTTTAATCCATTCTGCTAGCCTGTGTCTTTTTATTAAGGAATTGAGTCCATTGATGTTGAAAGATATTAATGACCAGTGACTGTTACTTCCTGCCATCTTGATGTTGGTGGAAATAGTGTGTGAGTGAGCTTCTCTTCTTTTGGTTTTGCTCCCATCAGGTTATTTGCTTCCTGTGTTTTCTTGTGTGTAGTTAACCTCGTTGTCTTGGATTGTTCCTTTCAACATCTTCTATAGAGCTAGATTTGTGCATAGATACTGTTTGAATTTAGTTTTGTCATGGAATATCTTGTTTTCTCCATCTATGTTGATTGACAATTTTGCTGGAAATAGTAGTCTGGCCTGGCTTTTGTGGATTTTTAGAGTCTGCAAGACATCTGTCCAGGCCCAATGGCTTTTAGCGTCTATGATGAAAAGTCAGGTGTGATTCTGATAGGTTTGCCATTATATGTTACTTGGCCATTTTCCCTAGCAGCTTTTAATATTCTTTCTTTGTTCTGTACATTTAGTGTTTTAATTATTATGTGGCGGGAGGATTTTCTTTTCTGGTCTACTCTATTTGGAGTTCTGTAGTCTTCTTGTACATTATAGGCATCTCTTTCTTTAGGTTTGGAAAATTCTCTTCAATGATTTTGTTGGAGATATTTTCTGGTCCACGGAGGTGGGACTCTTCTCTTTCTTCTATTCCTATTATTCTGAGATTTTGACTTTTCATTGTGTCCTTGATTTCCTGAAGGTTTTATGTCAGGACGTTTTTGGATTTTATATTTTCTTTGACAGTTATAACAATTTCTTCAATTTTATCCTCTGTGCCTGAGATTCTTTCTTCCATCTCTTGTATTCTGTTGGTGATGCTTGTGTCTGTAGTTTCTTTTCTTTTCCTACGGTTTTTCAGTTCCATGGATGTCTCAGCTTGTATTTTCTTTATTGCTTCAACTTCCCTTTTCAGGTCTTCCATTCCTTTAAGAGCTTTATTCATTTCCATCACCTCTTTTGCAGTATTTTGTTGTTGCTCTATGAGGTATTTGATGTCCTCCCTTAAGCCTTCTATTATTAATATAAGCATAAGATTATGGTCATTTTCCTTTGTTTCATTTGTGTTAGGATTTCCATGGTTTTCTGTAGCATTATAGCTAGGTTCTGGAGGTGTCATATTGTTTTGGTGTGTGTGTGTGTGTGTGTGTGTGTGTGTGTGTGTGTGTGTGTGTGTTCTTGCATTGGCCTTTAGTCATCTGGTTGACCCTGGTTTTGTCTGGTTGTTTCTGATGCCAGTTGGCCTTAGTGCTCAAGAAAATCCCATGTTCTGGGAGCTGGGTGATCCTGAGATCCTGGTGTCAACCTCCAGATGGTAAGTAGGTTCCTGTAATAGACTGGATCTTGGACAGTGACTACCACTCTCAACTGGTTGTGACCCAATTGGACCTATATACAAGGGATTGGAGTGGGGAGGGGACTATCCTGTGAGGACCTGAGAGCTGGCTGGTCTATTTAGGAACGCAGGTCGAGGTGTGGACTAGAGGTTTGATCCATGTGCCACTTGGGCCTGTGTTCTCCCCTCACAGACACAGCCATCCTGATTCAGCCTCTAGGCTGATGGTACAGGCAGGGAGCTCCATCCAAGTCGGGTGCAAGTCTCGGTGTGCCTGTTGCTGACTGCCTCAAAAGCTAGGGTGCTCCGGTGAGTGACCACCCCAATGTTTGTGGGGAACACACTGTCTCGGCTCAGTTTGCAGTCAGTGTCAGCTCCTGATTGTTTTTGGTGTGGCTGGGTTTGGTCTCTGCCACTCAGCTAAAGTGCACATTGTGCCGCCATGTTGGGAACTTTGGAAAGAAGATCTTACTTACCTTTGCTCTGTGGTCTGTCTGTTTTTCCCTGTTGGGTGTACAGGTCCACAAGCAGGCTGGATCTCAGGCAGACATGCAGGGCTGCTGATCTGTAGCTGGAGTCTTGGACTGGATCCACTGGTGGGCTAAATCTGTTCTGGCTGGCATCCCACTCCAGATGGGCAACCTAGCTGACTGATCTCAGGGTGATGTTCCTGGGGCATGTGAGAGCTGTTTCTTATGGTGACCAGTCTCAGTGATCGCCACAGAAATTCAGACACTGTCTGTGTTTCACAGTCGGCTGAAGGACCTCACATTCACTCCACAGTGACTAATCTCATCCACCTACTACTCAGATACCATGCTCTACAGACGGTGCCATCTTGGATCCTCCTCTCATGATACTTTTTTTTAGTTTTTTTAAAATTTAATAATGTTTTTGTTTATTTTACATCCCAATTCCCATTCCCCTCCTCCCAGTCCCACCCTCCCAACATCTCCCCTCCATATCCTCCCCCTCAAGCCAGTACCAACCCACTCTGGCACATTAAACCACATCAGGACTAAGGATCTCTTCATTCATCAAGGCAAGATAGGGCAGCTGTGGTAGAAAAATGAGCTCCAGAGGAAGGCAATATCATCTAAGTCTGGGATAGGCACTGTTGCAATTGTTAGGGGATCCACTTGAGGACCAAGCAGCCAGTCAGCTTCATATATGTAATGGGCCTAGGACCAGTCCTTGCAAGCTCTTTGATTGGTGGTTCAGTCTCTTTAAGCACCCTTGTATCCGAGTTAATTGACTCTGTGGGTCTTCTTGTGGTGTCCTTGATCCGTCCAGCTCCCTCAAACCTTCCCCTAAATTTTCCTCAACTCCCTGATTTTTGCCTAATGTTTGGCTGTGGGTCTCTGCATCTGTTTCCATTATCTGTTGGATAAGGCTTCTTGGATGGCAGTAATATTGGGTTCTTGTCCAGATCCCTCTCTCCATCCACTTCTGACATCTATTTTTATCTCCCCTACTTAGAGGAATTCAAGCATTATCCCTTGATCCCTGATACTTAGTTTCAAGGTGTGCCTGTTGCTGACTGCCTCAAAAGCTAGGGTGCTCGGGTGATACTTAATTTCTTTGGGTATGTGGATTGTAGCATGGTGATCCTGTGTATTGGTTAATATCCATTTATGAGTGAGTAAATACCCTATGTGTCTTTTTGGGTCTGCATAAGCTCACTCTGGATGACTGGTTCCATCCATTTGCCCACAAATTTCATGATATCCTTGTTTCTGATAGTGGAGTAGTATTCCATTATGTAGATGTACTACAATTTCTTTATTTATTCCTCAGTTGAGGGACATCTATGTTGTTTCCAGTTTCTGGCTATTATGAATAAAGCTGCTATGAACATAGTTGAGGAAATGTCCTTGTGATTTGGTGATGTATATTTGGGGTATATGCCCAGGAGTGTTGTAGCTGGGTCTTGAGGTAGGACTATTCCTAATTTTCTTAGAAGATACTACACTGATTTCCAGAGTGCTTGTGCAAGTTAGCATTCCTACCAGCAATGGAGAAATGTTTCCCTTTCTCCAAATCCTCGCAAGCATGTGCAGTCACTTGAGTTTTTTAACTTAGCCAATCTGACAGGTATAAGATGGAATCTCAGAGTCATTTTGATTTGCATTTCCCTTATGACTAAGGATGTTAAGCATTTCTTTACGTGCTTCTCTGCCATTAGAATTTCCTCTATAGTGAATTCTCAGTTTAACTCTGTACTCCATATTTTAATTGGATTATTTGGTTTCTTGGTGTTTAATTTCTTGAGTTCTTTATATATTAGCCCTCTGATGGATGTGGGGTTGGTGAAGATCTTTCCCCAATCTGTAGGCTGCCATTTTGTTCTAATGATAGTGTCCTTTGCCTTACAGAAGCTTTTCAATTTCATAAGGTACCATTTATTGACTGTTGATCTTAGTGCCTGAGCTACTGTTATTCTGTACAGGAAGTTGTCTCCTGTGCCAGTGAGTTCAAGGATTTCCCCCCACTTTCTCTTCTATTAGATTTAGTGTATTGGGTTTATGTTGAGGTCTTTGATCCACTTGGACTTGACTTTTGTGCAGGGTGATAAATATGAATCTATTTGCATTCTTCTACATGTGACAACCAGTTAGATGAACACCATTTGTTGAAGATACTATATTTTTTCCATTGTATGGTTTTGGCATTTTTGTCAAACATCAAGTGTCCGTAGATGTTTGGGTTTATTTCTGGGTCTTCAATTTGATTCCATTGGTCATCCTGTCTGTTTTTATGCCAATACCATGCAGTTTTTAGTACTATTGCTTTGTAGTAAAGTTTGAAGTCAGGGATGGTGATACCTCCAGAGGTTCTTTTATTGTACAGGACTGTTTTCACTATCCTGAGTTTTTTATTTTTCTAAATAAAGTTGAGAAGAATTGTTCTTTCAAGGTCTATAAAGAATTATGTCAGGATTTTGATGGGAATTACATTGAATCTGTAGATTGCTTTCAGTAAGAGGGCCATTTTACTATGTTAACCCTACCAATCCATGCGCATGGGAGATCTTTCCATCTTCTGTTATCTTCCTCAATTTCTTTCTTCAGAGACTTTAAGTTCTTGTCAAACAGGTCTTTCACTTGCTTCATTAGGATTACACCAAGGAATTTTATACTGTTTTTGGCTATAATGAAGGGAGTTGTTTTCCTAATTTCTTTCTCAGCCCGTTTATCATTTGTATAAAGGAGGACAACTGATTTTTTTTTTTTTGAGTAAGTTTTGTATTCTGCCACCTTACTGAGGTGTAGGAGTTATCAGCTGTAGGAGTTCTCTAGTAGAGTTTTTTTGTTTTGGGTGGGGGGTTACTTATGTATACTATCATATCATCTGCAAATAAGGATAATTTGACTCCTTCCTTTCCAATTTGTATCCCCTTGATCTCCTTTAGTTGTCTTATTGCTCTAGCTAGAACTTCAAGTGCTATATTGAAGAGATATGGGGAGAACGGAGACCTTGTCTTTTCCCTGATTTTGTGGAATTGCTGTAAGTTTCTCTCCATTTAATTTTATGTTGGCCACCACTTTACTGTATATATATCTTTATTATGTTTAGGTATGAACCTTGTATACCTGATCTCTCCAAGACTTTTGTCATGAATGGGTGTTGAATTTTGTCAAAGGCTTTTTCAGCATCTAATGAGATGATCATGTGGTTTTTTTCTTTCAGTTTTTTTATATGGTTAATTACATTGATGGATTTTCAATATGTTGAACCATCCCTGCATTCCTAGTATGAAGCCTACTTAAACATGGTTGATGATATTTTTGATGTGTTCTTGGATTTGGTTTGTCAGTATTTTATTTAGTATTTTTGCATCGATATTCATGAGGGAGATTGGTCTGAAATTCTCTTTCTTAGTTGAGTCTTTGTGTAACTTAGGTATTGAGGTGATTGTAGCTTTGTAGGATGAGTTTGGCAAGGTTCCTTCTGTTTCTATTTTGTGGAATTTTTTAAGGAGTATTGGTATCAGCTCTTCTTTAAATGCCTGGTAGAAGAATTCTGTGCTAAAACCATATGAGCCAGGGCTTTATTTGGTTGGGAGATTTTTGACAACTGCTTCTATTTCATTAGGAGTTATGGGACTATTTAATTTGTTTACCTGCTCTGTGGTATGAGTTTATTAAAATAACCAATTATGAGAATGTTTTTATTTAATCCCAGGTGTGAGACTGCTTAAGACACAGGTATAAAGTATTAACTGTCTCATGAGCTAGCAGAGGCGTGACTTAACCAGCTGAGCAAGTTTAACTCTGAGGACTTGGAGAGAGGAATAAAAAGCCAGAGCCCTGAGGAGAAGTACACTCTACAAAGAAGTAGGAGAAAAGGGGCTACAAAGAAGAAAGCAGTTGCTGTTCTCCTGGCTGCTGGTGCTCCCCAGAATGGCTGCTTGTTCTTCATGCTACTGTCTCCTGGTTTGCTGGACTTCTAATGAGACTGATATTACCCCCAAAGAACTCAATGACCCTAATCAGCAGGAAGTAGCCTAAAGAGAACTCTGTCCTTTTTCCCTCTAACCTTCTTTCTCTCCCACCTAGTGTTGGAGGGTTGGGAGGAACAAGAAGTGGAAGGGAGGTAATGGTATTAAATAGAGTAAAATACGTATAGTAAAAATAATAATAAAAGCCACCTTGATACAAGTTGCATCCCACATTGGGTGCCACCTGAAGATGAATCTTTTTAATTATCCAATATATATTTATTAATAACTGAATGCACTTGTAACAAATATAAACAATTACTCAACTACTAGCCCTAAGGATGACTATAACCCCAGTTACCTAACAACTAAACCTATTAATACCTATAACAACTAATCCTAACCTTTTAGAAGGATACAGTCTCTGGGGCAGGTCCTCAATTGTCAGGAACACCTCAGGAGTAGATCCTTTACGGCACTTAATCAACATTTTCTTCAGAAATATCTCAGATGTAGGTCCTTTAGGGTAAATTGACTATGGCAGCTTCACCTTAAATAAGGCTTGCGGCTTTCTTCTCTCTGGAAGGCCTCAGCTGTCCGTAAGCCAACTTATTCAGCTTGTATTAGACACTCAGCTGCTCTGCCTCAGTCTTGGGCTGGCCACAGTTCTATTCAGGCCACTGTTTGAACTGGTGGAACCCCTGTAGGCAAAAGCTGTGCCAAAAGGTTTAGTCCTTGGCCTTTTACTGCTTTGATGTGGCCTTCTCTGCTCACCAGCTTCTTTCTGCCTCAGGGAGAGTTGGCCATAATTTTTTATTATAATGTTTATTTATCACTTCAAGTTACATTTCCATCATAGTGCCCTCTTTCCACCCCTCCTGGTTCCACCCTCCTACCCCTCCTCCCTCTCCCACCCATCCTACTCCTCTGATGTGGAGTGTCCCTACAAATCAGCCCCTCTCAATTCAACAGTCATATGAGGGCTAAGAGCTTCCCCTTGCACTGGGGGCCTACATGGTAGCACCCCTAGGGCAAATTGTTCCATTGATAGGTAACAAAGTCTATGTTCCTGATCTTTTTTGGTGTGTTGGTTGTAAGATAGTTATCCTGTACTATATGGCGAAAATCCAATTATAAGTGAGTAGATGCCATGTTCATCTTTCTGAGTCTAGGTTAGCTCACTCAGGATGAGCTTTTCTAGTTCCATCCATGTGGCTACGAACTGCATGATTTCCTTGTTTCTGATAGCTGAGTAGTATTCCATTGTGTAAATGTACCACAATTTTTTTATCCATTTGTCAGTTGAGGGACATCTGGGTTGTTTCCAGTTTCTAGCAATTACAAATAAAGCTGCTGTGAACATAGATGAGGATATACCTTGTGGTTTGGTGAGGAATCATTTGGGTGGATACCCAGAAGTGGTATGGCTGGGTCTCTAGTAGGGCTATTCCAAATTTTCTAAGATACCACCAGACTGATTTCCATAGTGGTTGTACAAGTTTGTACTCCCACCAGCAATGGAGGAGTGTTCCCCTTTCTCCACACCCTCGCCAGCATGTGCCGTCATTTGAGTTTTTGATCTTAGCCATTCTGACAGGTGTGAGATGGAATCTCAGAGACATCTTGAGTTGCATTTCTCTGATGATTAAGGATGTTGAGCATTTCTTCAAATGTCTCACTGCCATTAGAGATTCATCCTTTGTGAATTCTCAGTTTAGCTCTGTTTCCCATTTTTTGATTGGATTATTTGGTTTCTTGGTGTTTAATTTCTTGAGTTCTTTATAAATTTTGGATATTAGCCCTATCAGAAGTGGGGTTGGTGAAGATCTTCTCCCAATCTGTAGGTTGCCGTTTTGTTCTAGTGATAGTGTCCTTTGCTGTACAGAAGCTTTTGGTTTCATGAGGTCCCATTTATTGACTGTTGGTCTTAGAGCCTGAGCTATTGGTGTTCTGTTCAGGAAGTTGTCACTTGTGCCAATGAGTTCGAGGATTTTCCCCATTTTCTCTTCTATTAGATTTAGTGTGTCGGGCTTTATGTTAAGATCTTTGATCCACTTGGACTTAAGTTTTGTGCAAGGTGATAAATATGGGTCTAATTTCATTCTTTTACATGTCAAAATCTGAAGATGGAAAGATCTCCCATACTCATTGATAGATAGGATCAATATAATAAAAATGGCCATCCTACCAAATGCTATATATAGATTCAATGCAATTCCTATCAAAATACCAACATAATTATTTTATAGACCTGGAAAAAACAACTCTCAGCTTCTTATGGAATAACAAAAAACCCAGAATAGCTAAATCAATCCTGTACAATTAAAAAAACCATCTGGAGGTATCACCATCCCAGATTTCAAGCTGTACTACAGAGCAATAGCAATAAAAACAGCATGGTATTGGTATAGAAACAGACCAGTGGATCAATGGAATTGAATTGAAGACCCAGAAATGAACCCACACACCTATGGTTACTTAATTTTTGACAAAGGAACCAAAACTGTACAATGAAAAAAGGACAGCATTTTCAACAAATGGTGCTGGTCTAACTGGATTTTGGCCATAACTTTTCAGCCCATTTGAGATCAGCTTTTCAGTTCACCAGAATTTTTCCATCAGATTATACAAGCTGCCTTGCACCTGGTCACTAGCGTGGGAACTCTATAGCATGGGAACTCTCTGGATCCACCTACTTCATCCTTAAATAGGGTCTCTCCTTGTTTCACCTTACTTCAGCCTAATCTGGGTTCTGCCCACTTTGTAAGGCTATTAGCAGCTTAAAGCAATTATAGGCCATAAACCTTGTTTTTAGTCCATATATATGCTGCTATGTCAAGTGCCCACAGCCAATTTGCTCTTCATGCCCCATATTAAGAGACTGTATCAAAAGTCCCTAGATATTCACTAAATCTAATTTATGTTAATCTAACTCCCCTTACACTGCTCCTGATTTAACTTTGGTAGGTGGAATCTATTGAGAAAATTATCCATTACATTTAGGTTTTCCAATTTTGTGGAGTATAGGCTTTTGAAGTAATACCTTATGATTCTTTGGATTTCCTCAGTATCTATTGTCATGTCCCCCTTTTTATTTCTGATTTTGTTAATTTAGATACTGTCTCTCTGCCTTTTAATTAGTTTGGTTAAGGGTTTATCTATTTTGTTGATTTTCTCAAAGAATCAGCTCTTGGTTTCAATTGATTCTTTCTATTCTCTTTGTTTCTAATATGTTGATTTCAGCCCTGATTTTTATTATTTCCTGCTGTCTACTCCTCTTGGGTGTGTTTGCTCCTTTTTGTTCTAGTGCTTTCTGATGTTCTTTTAAGTCACTAGTATGAGATCTTTCCAATTTCTTTATGAAGGTACATAGTGCTATGAACTTTCCTCTCAGCACTCTTTTCATAGTGTTCCATGAATGTGGGTCTGTTGTACCTTCCTATTTATTGAATTCTAAAAAGATTTTAATTTCTTAATTAAATTAATTTAATTTCTTAATCTGGTCAGATTTCCTGTCCCAGAGATCATTGAGTAGAGAGTTGTTCAGTTTCCATAAGTTTGTAAGCTTTCTGTTGTTTCTGTTATTGTTGAAGTCCAGCTTTATTCCATGGTGGTTTGATAAAATACAAGGGGTTATTTCTACTTTCTTGTATCTGTTGAGGCTTGCTTTGTGACCAAGTATATGGTCAATTTTGGAGAAGGTTACATGAGGTGCTGAGAAGAACATATTTTCATTTGTGTTTGGATGAAATGTTCTGTAGATTTGTTAGGTCCATTTGATTCATAATGTCTCTTAGTTTCATTATTTCTTTGTTTAAGTTTCTGTCTCAATGATCTGTCCACTGCTGAGAGTGGGGTGTTGAAGTCTCCCACTATCAATGTGTGGGGGTTGATGTATGATTTAAGCTTTAGTAATTTCTTTTTAATGAATGAGGTTGCCCTTGAATTTGGGTCATAAATGTTCAGAATTGAGATGTCATCTTGGTGGGTTTTTCCTTTAATAAGTATGAAGTGAACTTCCCCATCTCTTTTGATTAATTTTAGTTGAAAATCAACTTTTTTGTATATAAGAATGGCTACTCCTGCTTGCTTCTTGTGTCTGTTTGCTTGGAAAAACTTATTTCAGCCCTTTACCTTGAGATAATGTTTATCTTTGTTGCTGAGGTGTGTTTCTTGTATGAAGCAGAATGATGGATCCTGTTCTCAAATCCATTCTGTTAGCCTGTGTCTTTTTATTGGGGAATTGAGTCCATTGATGTTGATAGATATTGGTGACCAATGATTGTTGCTTCCTGTTATTTTGGTGTTGGTTGTGGTAGAGTGTGTGTGTGTGTGTGTGTGTGTGTGTGTGTGTGTTTACCTTCTTTTGGTTTGGGGGTTATTTATTTATGTGCTTTTCTGGGTGTAGATACCCTCCTTGGGTTGGAGTTTTCCTTCTAGTACCTCTGTAGAGCGGGTTTTATAGATAGGTATTGTGTAAATTTGATTTTGTTCTGGTAGAATATCTTGTTTTCTCAATCAACGATGATTAAAAGTTTTGCTGGGTATAGTAATTTGGGCTGACATCTGTGGTCTTGTAGAGTCTGCAAGATATCTATCCAGGCCCTACTGGCTTTAAGAGTCTCTGTTGAGAAGCTGAGTGTAATTCTGATAGGTCTGCCTTTATATGTTACTTGGCCTTTTTCCCTTGCAGCTTTTAATATTCTTTCTTTGTTTTGTATATTCAGTGACTTGATTATTATGTGGCGGGAGGAATTTCCCTTTTGCTCAATCTATTTGGTGTTCTGTAGGCTTCTTCTATGTGTATAAACATCTCTCTTTCTTTAGGTTGGGAGAGTTTTCTTCTATGATTTTGTTGAAAATATTTTCTGGGCCTTGGAACTTGGAGTCTTCTCCTTCTTCTATTCCTATTATTCTTATATTTGGTCTTTTCATAGTGTCTCAGATTTCTTGAATCTTTTGTGTCAGGAACTTTTTTAGATTTAACATTTTCTTTGAACAAAGCATTGATTTCTTCAACTGTATTTTCTAGTCCTGAGATTCTCTCTTCTATCTCTTGTAATCTGTTGGTGATGGTTGTGTTTATAGTTCCTGTTCTCTTCCCTAGGTTTTCTATCTCCAGGATTCCCTCAGATTGTCTTTTCTTTATTGCTTCTATTTCCATTATCAGGTATTGTACATTTTATTCACTTCCTTTACCTGTTTCATTGTGTTTTCCTGTAATTCTTTAAAGGAATTATTCATTTCGTTTACCTGTGTTTTCTTGCATTTCTTTAAAGGATTTGTTCATTTTATTCATCTGTTTAATTGAATTTTTCTTTATTTCTTTAAGAGATTTATTTGTTTCCTCTTTTTTTCTTTTTTATTTCTTCAAGTTACATCTCAATAACAATCCCCTCCCTACTCCCCCCTCCAGTCCCACCCTTCCACCCTCCTCCCCTTCAACCCCCCCATCCTCTTCCCTTTTTTTTTTAAGTTCAAGGTATTTCTTTTTCCCCCAACAGCTCTCCCTTTCAGTCCAACAAATGGTTCTTTTTCTTATAACTATAAATATAATACAAAACAACAGAAATAAATAGGCCACAATTATAAGAGTTATATTGCTTAGCATACATTCCCAATGTCCAGTCCATATGTATTTGGCACCTGACTTTAACATTCTACTATCTAACCATCTCCATGAGTTTAAAGTTCTATATTTAACTCAGCTTTCATACTAACTTGCCTCAAAATTTTAAAAAGATCTTCTTAGATCCAGAACACCCTCTTGATTTCTAAACAACTCAAAATTTAACTATGAGACTCTAGCTATCTATTCTTCCACCACCTCAGAGACCTGAGAGGGATAAATATATCTGATTATATAGGAAGTGCAGGGCCTGCAGCTTCCAAAACTAAGAAATGACATACCAGAGGCTGCCTGGACAGTTCCCATTTTCTCTCCATACATTACAGCATCAATTTTCAGCTGTTTGGCCCCGTTTCTCTGACAGACATTGATTGTAGAGCAGGAATTATGAAGGATTTACCTACCCTGTCTTGGCAGAGCTAGGCTGTCAACTTACCTGCTTCCAAGTTTTGTCCTTTTTGGACAGCAGTCTGTCTACAGTTGAAGCAAGGGGTTTTTCTTGTCAAGAAAAAAGCTTACCACCAATTCAATCATCTCCCACTGGAGATTCTTCTATGCTCATCTTCTACTTGGAGTAGAATAGGGGGTGCTGTCAGGAGCTGACATGTCTCGATATCAAAAAATCTTAAGTTAAGAAAACATCTTTGAATGTCATATTCTGCAGATCTCTGTGGGTTTTGGAAGATGCCCTATCTATCTCTTATATTTAGATAAGCAAATATTGCTTGTCTCTTAGCAACTTGATTTCTGAGTAGCTTCGAAAATAACTGTGATAGACTGTCATAGTAACTAACAAAATGACATGTTTGCATGACTATTAGTTTGCATTTCTTAATTATCCTACACAGTTTATGGCGGTTGGTAGCAAGAGGTCAAAACTTTACATTTCATTTTTAAGCATTACTAGGAACAATATCTTTAAGAAGCATTACCCTTAATTTTGTATCAATATACAAAGATCAATACCAATGTGGCCAAATATAATCTTAATTTTGTATCAATATACAAAGATCAATACCGATGTAGCCCAATACAATCTTAATTTTACATCAATATACAAGGGCCAATACCATTGTGGCCAAATATAATCTTAATTTGGTATCAATATACAAAGATCAATACCGATGTAGCCCAATACAATCTTAATTTTGCATTAATATACAATGATCAATACCAATTTAGCCAAATATAATATTAATTTTGTATCAATGTACAAAGGTATAAAGCAATATTCAATAATCTGTCCTTTTTTCTTGATCTTTCCTATACTATGTCTATGTCCCATTTTTCTCAAGTCTGTTCACTCCTACATAGGAGAGAAAGAAGGATACAGAAAAGAAAAAGAGAGAAGTCCCTGGGTCTAACCTCCAAAACCCATTTAAAAAGACCATTTAACAGCTTGTAGTCTTTTCCCCTAAATAACAAAATTTTCTATTATCCATCAAATAACCAAAGTGGGGGGGGGAACACCCTCCCCACCTTCTGGGGATGGGACATTGTCCTCTTAAAATGACTTCCTGCTGATTTGGGACGTAGTAAATCTGTTTGGGGCCCAAATAAGAATGGAAAAATGGTTAAGGCCTCTATCATCATTATAAGGTTTGATTTAAGGTATGTTCTAGTGCATTGTTTTTGTTGTTGTTGTTGTTTTGTTTTGTTTTTTTAGGATAACCAGGGCTTGCTGTAGTAGGATAGTTGTGCTCTGAAGGTGCCATATTCCCTGTTCTTTGTTGGTTGTGTTTTTATGCTGGCCTTTAGCCATCTGGTCATGCCTGGCTGGTCCTGGCTGTTCTTTGTGTAGCAGGCCTGAGTGCTCCTGTGGTACAAACCTGGGTGTTTCTGGTGCTACAGGATTGAAGGAGGCCAGTGGAGCTGTGTCAGAACAACAGAATTCAGAAGGAAAGCACCAAGCTCAGGGCACCTGAAGGTTCCCATGGAACTCTGAATTTTCCTGGTGCTGGAGGTCTGAGTATTGCTGATGTAGCAGGCCTAGTGTCAGTCTGGATATTCCTGTTGCAGCTATTCTTGTGGTGGTTGGTGGAGCAATGGTCCCACAATTAAGGTGGAGTTTGCTGCTGTAGAAAGTCTGGGTGTTCCTGTTGTATCCTGCGTGGTGACCCCAGGTGGAGCCATTTCGATGCTGTGGATGGAGGCCCTAGATATCCTTGAGGTTGCAGGCCTGGTGACCCCAGGTGGGGCTGGTCCAGGAGATGAGGCTAGATGCTCCTGGTATATCAGGCCTAGGTATCCTGCTATTGCAGGCCTGGATATTCCTGAAGTTGCAGCCCTGGGGACCCTGGGTGGCACAGGTTCAGAAAATGGAGCTGGTTGTTACTGAATTCACAGGCCTGGTGATCCCTGGTGGAGCCATTTGGATGCTGGTGATGAATGCTCCTGAAGGGGCAGGTCTGGGAACCCCAGGTGGTACAGGTCCAGAAAATGGGGCTTAGAGGGACTATTCTCAGCTCAGAGTAGCTGGGGGTGTCCCAGAGCACTGGTTGGAGTGGGAATTTGTGGGGGATGAAATAGGGCACATCTAACCTGGATGTAAGACCTGGAGACCTAAGGTGTGGTGGGGTCAGGAAAATGGAGCTGGATGCTCCTGGTGAGTGGGGCCTGTAACTCCAGCAGGGTGAGGTTGGTCTCAAGATACTTTTCAATAATCCAAAATACTTGCTACGCTGTGTGACTACGGTATAAATGAAACTGTAGAGCCAAATGGCCCACAGGTGCTGCATCATCACAGTGTTTAAAATGTCTCAAATGCAGTGTTCATTTCAGTCTTTAGTTGACATAGTTCACAGAGATTATTTCCCTTTGTATTCTTTGAAAGTGGCACACACGGTTCTAAGAGTTTCCTGGGATCTCAGATCCATCACCAGCCCTCCTCTAATCTACCTCTTCCTAGTTATAGCTTCTGAAATGGATGTGCTTGTGTGCACTCTAGAAGACTGGTTTCCACTACTCTGTTAGTACTGGAACCTCACTGGAACTCCTCTCAGATATGCCATAACTGTCCTGTGTCATGGAGATCCTGCAGTCCTGGGTTGTGGAACTGACCTCTTCTTGCACTCCAGCAGTTCATTCATGGAGTAGATGTTGGGGTGGGCCAACTCAAAGCCCTGGATCTGGACTAGCAACCTCCACTTGCACGGCCAGTTCTACTATGTAAAGGTACAGGGCCTGCTCTCCTGAGTGCTACAGCATGTGAGGGGCAGGGACAGCTCTCCTGCTCTTGTGACCCCATCTGGGCCAGATCTCCTGTCGGCCAATGGTGGTGACAGCAAAAGGGAGGGGAGGGCATCTCTCCCTAGCCACCACCACCACCACCACATAGCAGACAGAAGTCAGGGCTGGCTCTCCCACAACCCTCACATCTAGGACCAGGATGAGTTCTTCTAGTTTCTGTTTTTTTTCCTGTCCTGGGAGAACATCTGGTGCTTGCCTGGTACTGGTCTAGTAGTCATAACAAGTTACCCCATAGCACTGAGATTGGCTATTTTAAAGAGACTGAAGTTTTAATGTGATTGAATTTGTAAAAACTGTGGGATTTTTAAAAGTTATTTATATTTTTAATGTAAGACCTTGGGGATAAATGAAAAAGGAAAGGTTGAGGCTTAATGGTAATGTGTTTGTGTGTCTAGTTAACAAGGGTTCAATTGTGCCAGATAGTTTTATGTCAACTTGACACAGTTAGAGTCATCTGATAGGAGGGAGCTTCAATTAAGAAAATACCTCTTTAAGATGGACCTATAGGCAAGCTTTGGGGAGGGCCCAGCCCATTGTGGGTGGTGCCATTGCTGGGCACTTGGTGATCCTGAGTGCTGTAAGAAAGCAGTCTGAACAAGCCATGGGGAGCAAGCCAGTAAACAGCTCTCCTTCATTGTCTGTGTATCAGCTCCTGGCATTTGAATTCCTGACATACCTTCCTTTGGTGAACAGTGATACAGAAATGTAAACCTAACAAACCTTTCCCTTCCCAAGCTGCTTCGGTCAGGGTGTTTCATCACAGCAATAAAAACCCTAGTTAAGACTCGTGTGTGTGTGTGTGTGTGTGTGTGTGTGTGTGTGTGTGTGTGTAAATCTTATAGTAAAACCAATGTGGCTTAACCACCGAGGTGTGGTGATCCTTATGTGCTTGGATACATCCAAAACACTAGCAAAAAATGTTAGATTTGTGTCTACCACTGGGGACTACTTTCTATTACTTTAAATAATTGTTAGACAGGCAGTGGTGGCACACCCCTTTAATCCCAACACCTGGGAGGCAAAGACAGGCTGATCTCTGAGTTTGAGGCCACCTCATCTACAGAGTAAGTTCTAGGACAGGCAGAGTTACACAGAGAAACTCTATCTCAAACAGACAAACAAATTAGTTAATTAATTAATTAATGGCCCAATCAATTAAATCAGTCATTCTTTGCCCTCCAATAAAGAACTAATGAGAATCTTTTGGATTTGAGATTCTGAGCTAGATGCTGAGGATGTATCAGGGAGCAAAAAAGACTTGGCCTTAGTTCTCAGACAATGGGAGAGTCAGATATCATACAAGTAATTACACAAATAATTCCTGAATCACAATTTGAATGCATTATTCAAAGAAAAGTCTAGCGAACAGGAGGGATTCGAGTCTAAGAGAAGAGGTGCATCCTTCTTGGAGAAGGACTGTTAAGCTAAAGGAGATGACCTTCAAGAGCAGTGTGAACACATGTCTGACTCCTGAATGTTAGTAACTAGATGACAGCTTTGTCCTCCTACCCGACCCTAATGCAGATGTCACTCAGAATCATCTGTTCTCACTTTTAAGAGCTGCAACATGGAATTGCTACCTAAAGATACTTGTTTAAAAATTCAAACAAAAGTCAACTGTTTCTGGAGTTTGCTTAAGATACTGTTTTTTTTTCTTTTCTTGATCTGTTATCTTTAATCCCTGCCATTTATGTGCCATTATTCACTGGCCAACTACATCACTTAGCAGGATTTTTGCAGTTATTTCCCTGCCCTTAGGATTGGCAAATAACTGTCCCCACTACTGTCAGCATGCTCTCTGAAAAACATGGAACTATCCAAGCAGATTCTAGTCTTCCTTTGGTAGCTCCTACTTTCCTTAGGCTTGATTAGGTCCCTTCAGGCACAAGACCTCTACATATCTCCTGTACTGCCATGTGCTCCACTGACACTATTAGCCTTGTGTTGGTTGTATATAGAGAGTCAAAAGGCAAAGACTTGGGGAAATACATACAATCCACTAAGACATTAGTTGTGTATCACAAGGGACAAATGGAGATAGTGGAGGAGGTTGGCTGCATCCTGATAAGAGATTGAAGATCTCAAGGAGTGAACAAAAATCAAAACCCAATAGGAGTTAATTAGGGGGCATAAACAAGAGACCAATGCCTGTTGTACTGACAATAAACAAACTCATGGTGATTCACCATGATTATAGAAAAATTAAGATCACGTGTTCTCCATGTCCTTAAGAAACTTCAGTATACTTGTGTGAGTTGGCATGATAAACATAATACATTATATACATATATATATATATATATATATATATATATATATATATATATATATATGTACAGAGAGAGTTGTGTGTGTGTGTGTGCATATAAAGATGAGAGAGTTGATTCTCTCCATTCTCAATGGTTCCAGGGATCAAATTCAATTTGTCAGGCTTGAACAGCAAGCCCTTTTACTCCTTGAGCCATCGCACCAGCCCCAGATTTGTTTTATTAATGGGTAAATTTTAAATTTTTCTTAGGCCCTTAAGCCCAAATATATAGCATTATATATTAAAACCTGAAAATGAGGGCTGGAAAGATGGCTCAGCAGTTAAGAGCACTGGCTGTTCTTCCAGAGAACCCAGGTTCAATTCCCAGGACCCACATGGCAGCTCACAGCTGTCCGTAACTCCAGTTCCAGATGATCCAACACCTTCACACAGATATACATGCAGGCAAAACACTAATACACAAGAAAAATAAATAAATAAAAATTTAAAAACCAAAAAATGAACCAAAACAAAAATCCTAAGATTTTAAACTAAATTTAGAAATAATATGTATATATTTGCTATATCAACTATTTGGAATACTTAGAAAGAATGGGCACATTCCAGTATATATATATTTTTTTAATCCAATATCACAATTCAATTTAAACATAAGTTAGTTAATTTGATTTATGATTATAAATTGAAAACTATAAGGAAATATGACTAAGTTTATAAACAATAATTGATTTTTATGGCATTAACAAGCTTTTGTAGGGGAAACACTCATGCCACAGTGAACATGTAGAAGGCGAGGACAACTTACAGGAGTCAGTTTTCTCCTCCCACTAGGTGGGTCTTGAGTTTCAAACTCAAATGAAGCTTGGTGGCAAGCAACTTTACCCACAGAGCCCTCTCACCAAACCAACTTGAGACCCATCACATGGAGAAGTTCCCTCTTTATTAGATTTAAGGAGTGTTATAGGGAATTTTTTTCTATCAGACAATTGAAACATCTAAAAAAGAAATTTAGTACAACTTTATAAATACCTTAAATATTTAAAGCAGTTTAATTCAGAATGAAAAAAATTCTTGAAAGGAGTTGTAAAGATCTGTACAATGTACAAATAGAGTAACAAGATGTGTGAGTTAAACCTGAAGACTTGAAGAAAATTTGTTGTGAATTTTGTAAAACTCTCCCCGCCTCCACACACACACTCATCTCCCACCTTCTCTCAGACCTGCCCTCCAACCTTGTAACCTTTCCCAATAGAAAGAAAAAAAAAAAAAAAAAACTCATCACGGAAGCGGTAATGTATCATAGTGTGTCCCACAATATTCCCTTTTTTGTCCACAGTTTTTCTGCTTGCAAAATGTTCACTACAATTACTCATTGGTTAGGTATGAGGCCTCTGACTTCTGTTACTTTGTCAATACTGGAGCCTCACTGGGATTCCTCTCAGATATCCTCTTGTTGCCCTGTGTTATGCAGATCCTGTGGTTTTGGGTCTGTGGAACTGGCCTCTTGATGCACTCCAGCAACTCATTCATGGGGTAGATGTTGGGGTAGGTCAATTCGAAGTCCTGGTTCTGGGTCTGCAACCCTCACATCCAGGGGCAGTTCTACTGTGCTACCCAGGTAAGGTGCAGGGCCTGCTCTCCTAAGTGCTGCAGCAGGTAAGAGACTGGGCCATGTTTCCTGCTCTCATGACCCCATCAGGGCCAACTTTCCCACCTGCTATCTGTGTCGAGAGCAAAAGAGAGTGGAGGGGATCTCTCCCTTTCCAATGCCACCACTCAGCAGACAAGAGTCAGGACCACCTCTCCTGGGCTCATACCCTCACGGCTGGTTCACCTGGAACCCCCACATCCAGGGCTAGCTCTACCGTGCTGCCAAGATGAGGTACAGGGCTTGTTCTCCCGAGTGCTGCAGCATGTGAGGGGAAGGGACAGCCCTCCTGCTCTTGTGACCCCATTGGGGCCAGATCTGTCCACCACTGGTGGCGAGGACAAAAGGGAGAGAAGGGGATCTCTCCCTTACCAACACCACCACAAAGCAGACAAAAGGCAGGACTGGATCTCTCACACTCACACCCCCAGGGCCAGGTCACCTACAACCCCTATATCCAGGGCTAGCTCTATTGTGCTGCCCAGGTGAGGGGCAGGACCAGCTCTCCTGCTCTCATGACCCCAAAGCCAGCTCTCCCATCTGGTATGGCTGATGAAGGGTGAGGAATAAGAAGGTATATCTCCCTCATCCATACCACCACAGGGAGGCAAATAGTAGGGTCAGATCTCCCATGATGCCCAGATGGTAGGTGGGCCAGTTCTGCATAGCCTTCAGACATCAATATGTCTCTGGATGGTAGTCCAAACCAGGGATGTCCACTTGGCTTTTGGTGGTAACAGATCCCTGCTGCTGCAGAGCCATGGACCCAAATATGACTCCTGTTGGCAGCAGAGGCCAGGATCCCACCACAGTCCTAGGTGGTGTCACTGGCTACTCATATCAGGTTGTTCCTCACTACCCTCAAGCCTCCACTTCTGCCTCTCTTTATTGTGCCCAAATCCTTCTGTTTCTCTTTCTCTTCCATATCTCTATTACTTAGTTGCACCTCTTAGTGGTGCCTGGGGTCTCTGAGTGTCTGGACTTGTCTCAAATGTGGTCTCTCTGGTGTGAGACACAAGGAGTGCTATGACTCACTTGTGCATTGTGCTTTATGGCACCTGGCAGGGATCATTTTCAGTATGGTCTGAACCCCTACCCCCAGGCCTGTATGTCACCAGACTGGTGTTTATCCCAGGCTAGCTCCCTGTCCAGACCCCATGGTACCAGTCTAACAGTTGTTTCAGACTCACTACTTGCCCAGCTCTCCCAAGTGGCCATCTGCCTGGAGTCCATGGTACCAGGCAGGGTTCTTCTAATCTCTGGCTTGCTTCCTGTCCTTGGAGCCCATCCAGTGCTTATCTGGTCCTGGACTGATGGTAGTCACAATCTAGCTCCCTGTCTGGTCCCACTGGTGCTGAACTGGTGCAGGTCTCAGGCTTGTTTTTCAAGGGAATGTTAGGCTACTATTCATTCAGATGTTTATAGGCCAAACACTGAATGTAGACATAGCATCTCTCCTCTTTGCCTCCTACTGATGTACATGTGACACAGCAGCCACATCTGCAATGTCTCTAGGGGCAGGTTGTAAAACTTTTAAATTTTGATAGATCAAGTATTAGTTTTTAAGGCCTTTAAATCTCCACAAGAACCAGAAAAATTCTCATTGAGAACCACATTTATTAGTGATTTGTCAATATCCTTTATTCTGTGAGTACTATGAAAGGTCAGGGGTTGTAGTAAACCTGTTTGGGGCCCAAATAGGGATGGAAAAATGGTTAAAAATGTTAATAGAATCATTTGATGTTCAGTCCTTTTGTGCTCAGCTATTTAGATGTCCTAAGAAGTTTGTAGACAGAAGCTAATCTTCAGGCCTTTACTGAAGTTCTGGCTGGAGCAGTCTGTGGAGCTGAACGATCTTAGTGATTTTGAGTTGTGGTTGTAGACTTTTGAGGAAACAGCTATTGAGGGAGTCTGCAAGGCTGGATCATCTGGGCCGCTCGTCTTCTTCGGTGTCTGATCTGTTTTCTGCTGAGGTTTCCCTTGTCCAGTTGTCCCTGGATTCCTTGAATGGATGCTTTAAGTCTCCTGGAAAGATAAGAACAGAGCCCTGCCCTAATCCTAACTCTGGGGCAATTACCTTTTTTTTTGGAGGGGGCAGGTCAGGTAATATTTTTCCTGGAGCAAATTTGGTTTTTTGACAATATATAAAGTATTATCTTTCAATCTGGATTAAAGAAGAAATTATTTTGTTATTTTGGAGCTAAACAAACCTTTAGTGTATATATTTTGAGATCTCAAAGGACAATTTGTTTACATTGAGCATGCCTTTTGTATGTGGCTTTTAAACTTAGATCCTTCCAAATCCTATGTGCCTGTCTCTGCATACTAAGTATTGGGATCAAGGCCTGTGATTCCCAACTGAAGGGATTAAAGATGTGTTCCCCCGCCCCTGGATCGAAGTTTTTCCCTATGTAGAACTTGTTTTGTATCAGGCTGACCTTGAGCTCTGGCATCTGCCTGTTTCTGTCTCTAGTGTGTTGGGATTAAGGGTGTATTCTTCTCAAATGATGGGATTAAGGGTGTGCACCATCACCACCCTGTTCCTTGTAACTCTAGAATTTATAAGACAACTAACTCTATAGTGCTTCTCCTGTCTCTGCTGAAGTTAAAGGTATGGGCTAACCCCACGCATTTCATGTATTTTACCTTAGCTCTAAGTTTTTTCAACTCTTGGTGGTTTATAAAACCAGGTTGAACAGCTGTAACCTTTAATTTATTTACAGTGTTTTAAATCTGTTACCTGCTTTTTTTATTTAATAAATTTATTTATTGGTTGCATCAGGTTACATCTCCATCATATTGCCCTCTTTCCCCCCTTCCAAGCCCCACCCTCCCATCCTCTCCCCCTAACCCTTCCATCTTTCTCCTCTGGAGTGGAGTGACCCCACATAACAGTTCCTCACCCCAGTTCAGATGTCATATGAGGGCCAAGAGCCTCTTCATACACTAGGGGCCTACAAGGCAGTAAGTACCACCAGTGAAAAGTGTCTCATTGCTGGGGAGGGAAAACTAAAAAACAGACCAACAAACAAACAAACCACTACGTCCCAAATCAGCAGGAAGTCATTTATGAGAGCGACGTCCCAGGCCCAGAAGGTGGGGAGGGTGTTCCCCCCCCTTTTTGGTTATTCGATGGATAACAGAAAAATTTGTCATTTAGAGGAAGAGACTACAAGCTGTTAAATGGTCTTGTTAAATGGGTTTTGGAGGTTAGACCCAGGGACTTCTCTCTTTTTCTTTTCTGTATCGTTCTTTCTCTCCTATGTAGGAGTGAATAGACTTGAGAAAAATGGAACATAGACATAGTATAGGAAAGATCAAGAAAAAAGGACAGATTATTAAATAAGCCCTTATACCTTTGTATATTGATACAAAATTAATACTATATTAGGCTAAATTGGTATTGATCATTGTGTATTAATGCAAAATTAAGATTGTATTGGACTACATCGGTATTGATCTTAGTATAGTGATACAAAATTAAGAGTATATTTGGCCACATTGGTATTGATCTTTGTATATTGTTACAAAATTAAGGGTAACACTTCTTAAAGGTATTGTACCTAGTAATGCTTAAAATGGACATGTGAAGTTTTGGCCTTTTGCTACCAACCATCATAAACTGTTTAGGATAATTAAGAAATACAAACTAACAGTCATGCAAGCGTGTCATTTTGTTAGTTACTATGACAGTCTATCACAGTTATTTTCTAAGCTACTCAGAAATCAAGTTGTTAAGAGACAGCAACATTTGCTTATCTAAACATAAGAGATAGATAGGGCGTCTTCAAAAACCCCAAGAGATCTGCAGAGTATGGCTTTCAAAGATGTTTTCTTAAATTAAGATTTTTTTTTTATATCGAGACATGCCAGCTCCTGACAGCACCCCCCTATTCCACTCCAAGTAGAAGATGAGCATCGAAAAAACACTAGGAGATAGATGGATTAAAGGGAAGCCCAATCCTTTGCGATAAAAAAAAAAAAAAAAAAAAAAAAACCCTTGCTTCAACTGTAGACAGACTGCTGTCCAAAAAGGACAAAACTTGGAAGCAGGTAAATCAACAGCCTAGCTCTGCCAAGACAGGGTAGGTAAGTCCTTCATAATTTCTGCTCTACAATCAATGTCTGCCAGAGAAACGGGGCCAAACAGCTGAAGATTGATGCTGTAATGTATGGAGAAAAAATGGGAACTGTCGAGGCAGCCACGGGTATGTCATTTCTTAGTTTTGGAAGCTGCAGGCCCTGCACTTCCTATATAATCAGATATATTTATCCCTCTCAGGTCTCTGAGGTGGTGGAAGAATAGATAGCTAGAGTCTCATAGTTAAATTTTGAGTTGTTTAGGAATCAAGAGGGTGTTCTGGATCTAAGAAGATCTTTTTAAAATTTTGAGGCAAGTTAGTATGAAAGCTGAGTTAGATAGAGAACTTTAAACTCATGGAGATAGTTAGATAGTAGAATGTTAAAGTCAGGGACCAAATACATATGGACTGGACATTGAGAATTTATGCTAAGCCAAATAACTCTCAGAATTGTGGCCTATTTATTTCAGTTGTTTTGTACTGTATTTATTGTTATAAGAGAAAGAACCATTTGTTGCACTGAAAAAAAAAGAATTATGCATTCTGGGGAAAGGGTGAGAGGGTAGGAGGGTGGTACTGGGAGAGGTGGAGGGAGAGGGCTGTGTTGGAGATGTAACTTGAAGTAATAAATAAACATTAAAAAAAAAGAAAGAAAGGTCAGGGGTTAAGTCTTATCAAAGTTTGTTTGTTTGTTTGTTTGTTTGCTTATTAAAAGATGTTTCCATCAAGCATTTTACCTTTTTCTTCAAATGAGCAACTTCTTGCTTTGCCCTGCATTTATAAAAAGCAAGATTAAATACTAAGATAATATTACTTGGTTGGTTTGTTTGTTTTGTGAATTTCACATCATGCACCCTGTTCCCTCTCCTCTCCCACCTCCCCTCAGACCCACCCTCCACCCTTTCAACCTCCCCCCACATTAAAAAAATCTCATTGTGGAAGCTGTAGTGTGTCTCAGTGTGTCCCACAATATTCCCTTTTGACCATACATTTTTGCTTGCAAATGTCCATTATAATGACTCCCTGGTCTGGAATGAGGCCTCTGGCTTCTACTTTGTCAATACTGGAACCTCACTAGAACTCCTCTCAGATATGCTATTAAAGTCCTGTGCCACAGAGATCCTGTAGTTTTGGGTCTGTGGTACTGGCCTCTTCATGCACTCCAGCAGTTCATCCATAGGGTAGGCCAACTCAAAGCCCTGAATCTTGGCCTGCAACCCCCACTTTCAGGGCCTGGTCTCCTCAGTGGTGCAGCAGGTAAGGGATTGGATCAGCTCTGCTGCTTTCATGACCCCATCAGGGCCAATTCTCCTGCCTGCTACCTGTGGTTAGGAAAAGAGAGTAAAGAGGATTTCTCCCTTGCCAACACCACAAAACAGACAGAAGGCAGGGCTGGTTCACCCACATTCACTCCCTCAGGGCTGGCTCACCCCAACCCCCACATCCAGGGCCAGCTGTAGGGTGCTGCCCAGGCAAGGTGCAGGGCCTGCTCTCCTGAGTGCTGCGGCATGTGAGGGGCAGGGACAGCTCTCCTGCTCTTGTGACCCCCCTAGGGACCAGATCTCCTGTCCACCACTTGTGGTGAGGGCAAAAAGGAGAGGAGGGGTTTCTCCCTTGCCAACACCACCACCAAGCAGACAAAAGGCAAGGCTGGCTCTCCTGCACTCACACCCTGGGGTTGGCTCACCCACAACCCCTCATCCAAGGTCAGACAGGGCTCCCCTAGTCTCTGGCTTGCTTCCTGCCCTGAGAGCCAATCTGGTGCTTGTCTTGTGTCATTCGACACAGGCTAGCTCCCCTTCTGGACCCCATGGCACCAAACTGGTGTTGGTATCAGGCTTGCTTCTCCCATCCATCCCCTAGCCCCAGGAATGTTAGGCTACTATATTCTTCCAGATGTTCGAAAGGTCAGAACACTGAATACAGACATAGCCTGTCTCTTCTCTACCTCTTACTGATGCATATGTGACAAAGCAAGCAGCCACATCTGCAATGCCTCTAGAGGCAGTGGGGCAGATTATTACTTGTTTTTTATTTGGGAAAGCTGTGAGACACATATAACCTGGAAACTAACTTCTTGAAGAAGTTGGCTCAGAATCTTGATGGAGGAAATCTCACAAGGTCCCACACCTAGATGAGGAGCTTCAGTCAGCTAATAGTTGTTAAGAGAGAGAGTCTGTCTTTTCCAGGAACAAGCCTCCTGATAGGTTATCCATTCTCAAGTGATCAGCCCCAAACATGTACCCATAAGCAAGACTAAATGGACTTTGTAGATTGTATTTATATTTGTGTGCGTGAGGATGCATGTGTAAAACAATAGTAGTTGAATTTGAGAGGTGAGGAATACAGGAGGAGTGGGAGGAGAGAAAGAGAAGGAAATGATGTAACTACAGCACTCATATATGAAATTCTCAAAACATTAAACAAAATAGGCATAAATAAAATTTAAAATGAAAGAAAAAAATAAGCAACTGAAAACAGAAAGAAAAAAAGAAGATCCGGGCTCAGAACTTGTGGGAAACACTTCACATCAAGACACCTTAAGCACAACTCTTAGATCTTCTGAACAAGATTGGTTCTGAAGCCTGTCATGGACATAGCAACTGTGATCTTATTTTTAACTACTTTGTAAGTTCAGCGCCCTATGTTGGAGTGGCCAAAATAACTGAGCTTACTTTCTAGTCCTGTCCAATGATGTGTTCCACGGAGCCTGCAGTTTTTATAAATCACGACTGATCTTCTAGTCTTAATAAGTCAGGCTTAAGAAAACTCTTGGCTTAGAAGAACCTTTCATTTAAGACACCATTGCACTCAACTTTCAGGGTTGGGGCCTGGGGTTAGGGCTTGCTTATCAGGCATGAAGCCTGTGCAAAACATAAATTAAATAAAACAAAATAAAATTAAAATTAAAAATGAAATAAGTAGAATCAGACTTCATCATGACTTTTCATGGGCTCAGACCTTGCTTTCTTGTCCAGTCTCCTTTGCAGTCAATCAAAGTTCACCTTTACAAGGTTTGGGGTTAGTCCAGCCTCACAAATAAAGTATGTTCTGAGCCAGACCATACGGACATCAGACTTGAGACTTTGGCCCAGGTAATGCTAAAACAACCGACAGAAGGATAACAGCCATCACTGGACATGGGACAAGGTCAGTTGTGACTGCCAAGGCGTGGCTTGAGCAAGCTCTTAGAACCAGAGAGCACACAGCCCATGCTGGGCTTTGTGGGCCGGATATGTGCAGGGGGGCCCCTGGGCAGCTGTTCGCACAGTGCCTGAGCAAGTGGGACAGCTGCAGTGGCCAGGCTGGAGAGTCACCTCAAAGACACACTGTGCCCAACTTCAAACATGTAGCCTCACGCAGACAGCTGAACAGCAGCGGCGGCCGCGGCGGCGGCGGCGGCGGCGGCGGCGGCGGCGGCGGCCGCGGCGGCAGCAGCAGCAGCAACAGCAAGGACAACAAATGGACCCCATTACCCTGGCAGGGAGGGTGGGATGACTCCATTGTGCAGAGTCACACAAAGCTTTGCTGGGCAGCTGCGCTCACCAGCCAGTTCAAAGAGATCTTTACATGTGAATGGCCTGGATGGGGCTCTGGTCACAGGTCACACAAACATTTCTTGAGCTCAGTCAGAGGAAATGACAGCTCTGAAATCATATGAACTAGTGCCTGGAAGAACAATCCATACAATTTTGCTATGTCCCTCCTCTGCCTGGTTTCTGAACAGTGCTGTGCAAATTTGCACCCCCTTGTTTTGCTGGTGATGACTGTAGACAAGACTCCAGCTTTGGGGAAATGGCTCCATCAGTAAATGCTTACCGTGAAGCCAGGAGGCCCTGAGATCAGTCTCCAGCCCTCATGTAAAAGCCTGTAATCCTATACTAGGAAGGCAGATAGAGGGGATCCCTGGAACTCCCTGACCAGTCAATCTAGCCAAATTGGAAAACTCTAAGTTCAATGAGAGACCCTATCTCACAAATATGTTGAAATATCATAGAAGACATTTGACATCTGCCTCTAGCCTATGTGGCTATCAACCTACACACACAGAGCCAGGTATGGATACTCTATCCCAGTGTTTCTCAACATGTTGGTCGAGAACCTGGTAGCAAACCTCCATCTTCAAAAACTATTTGCATTATGACTCATAACCATGGCAAACTGACAGTTATGAAGTACCAATAAAGATAATTTATGGTTGGAGGTCACCACAACATGAGCAACTGGATTAGAGGGTCGCAGCATTAGGAAGGTTAAGAACCACTGCTCTATCCTCTCTGCTTCATTTGCTAGGCTGCGTTTGTGTCTTCCTCAAAGCTGGACCCCAGGAGAAACAGCCTTCTTGGTGGATATGTACTTACCACTTTGATGTCTAATGGGGAGCGACGAAAGTTTGTAGGAATAAGGCACACAGGGACACCACCACTTTGATAAACTTCCTTTGATAAAACTTACTTCGATACCTCTAAATAGGTATCCACCCCAGTTCCCCATAACTGCCATGTTGTAAGCATTCAGCGCTGTCACCTGTACCAAACCCATGGATGTGTGGCGCCATGGTCACTGTAGTTTGAAAGCCCACCAGACAACTCTCTCATCTCTTCAGCGTGTACTTCCTTGGCACCTCCAAGGATACCTGAAAACAGAGAGTTGGGGATACATTTTTTATTTTTCTACATTGTTCTCATTTTATTAGGCCAAGCTTATGAACTCTGTGGCAACATCTCCCAAGTGTGGGAGGCTCACCTCCACCACATACATGCGCGCGCACGTGCACACACACACGCACACGCACACACGCGCACACATACACGCACTACAATCAACTGCAAGGTCAGGCAGGTTTTCTTCCCATAATAAACTCACTTGTCAACCAGCACTCAGTTGGTGAAATTGAAAAAAAAAAAAAGTTCAATTTCTTTTTTCAAGAGTCCAAGAAAAAACACACAGGTGGAAATTTTCTGAAATCACCAAGTACCTTATTCATGGTTTTGTCTTTATTTTGAAACTCTTTTTTTTTCTCTCTACTGTGTGTATTTTAATTCCACCCTCCCTCCCCTGCCCAATCATTATGCAAGTACCCTCAAGTCTCAGGAACAACTTCCTTTACCTCAGTGCCTAGGCTGGGTTTGCACTCCCCAGAGCCCTCAGGACATTTGGTGAGCAGGAATTTAAGGGCTTGTCATTAGAATCCAGAGACAGCAAACACAGTTCTGTCCTTCACAAGTTTTAGATGCTGGAGAGCAGAAGGCAAAGGGGAAGTGCTCTGTTTGCTCGCTTGCTGGTGGCTGTGCTAAAGCTGTGCATAGCGTTGTCACCATCTTTAAGTGTACAATCATCTGACATTAAGTATGTTCATGACACCTGGTCACCATTTATATATATATGGGGAGCTTTCATTATTTTAAGCGGAAGCTCTGGGTTTTGCTTGTTTGTTGCGCTAGTCTCACCACTGAGTCCCATCCCCACCCCTAAATAGAAACTGTAACCATGAAGTGATATCCTCTCCTAGCCCCTGAGAATCTGTGAATTGTGTCTTTGATGATAACCAGTCTAAAACTCTCTTCTAAGTGTTTACACTGTATGTATCTTTCTGGAAGTGTCTCATTGCTCTCACATCATGTTTTCAAGGTTCATCCATGTTGGAACTGGTATCAGGATTTCCCTCTTTGTGGCTAAGTAATATTCCACAGTCTGCTGTGTTACCCATTTCCTCGTGCATGAACATGTTTCCACCTGTATTAGCTGCTTCCCTTCTTACCGTGACAAAAAAAAAAAAAATGCCTGGTGAAACAACTTAAAGGAGGAGAATTTATTAGCACTGAAGATATAGGAGTTCATGGTCCATCATGTTGGGGACATGTCGTGGTCCATAATGTCGGGGACACCGCTTGTTACATATTGGCTGGAAGGAAGTAGATAGCTTGGGTTGCAAGGGAGGCACAGTCTCCCAGCAACATGCTTCCTCCAGTTAGGCTAAAGGCAGCTCTTAAAGGTATTACAGCATCCCCAAACAACACTGGGACAAGTACTCTAGCATGAGAACCTGTTGGGGGACATCTCATGTACAAATTGTAGTCCCAACCTTCTGTTTCTGTGTATGAGCTGTCATGTTGGTCACCTTTTGAGGGAAAACAACTTAAATCTGACTTTCAACAGAGATATGTGTTTAGGATGAGGGTTTGTGGAAATTTCTAACTAAACTCACAATATGCAGAGTCCTTAGGTGTATGCAAGTAACTATTCTCTCTCTCATTCATTAAATTTTAAATGCTATTAAAAATCAGAACATAGCAAAAAAATCTATGTGAAAGATCATTAGCTACACTTTCACAATTTCATGTCTGTTAGGGGCAGCCAGTATTGCAACAAGCAACATCCAGACATTAGCCACAGGGCCTCGAAAGTTCTTACATGATGGGAGACAGGAGGGAACCATTGTTTTAGTAAAAATATACAGTTTTCCTGCCTGAATTACATAATTTGACATTCAATATCCCCTAATTTTGCATCTTGTGATAAAAATAGTACCTCACAGGTGGAGCTACAGCCCTTTTATTTTAAACCATAAGCATTGAGAGCAGTGGCATACACTCACCAAATGATTAATTGTCAACTGAAGTCATTACATTGGAGCCCCACCACACCTCCAACTCCATTGAGTTGTTTTCTCAATGGAGGACTTTTCTTCTTGAAAGCTACATCTGCAACATGTCTGGTAGGTAGTGCTGAGCTATTCCCAGATGCCTACTCTAATTCCCTCTACTTCCTTGCTTTGCAGCTCCGGGTGAATCCTCCTTCTGTCTCTTCCAGCCCTTTATCCTCAGCAAATGGAAGGCAGATTCTCTCTCTTTTTTTAATTTATTTATTTATTGCTTCAGGTTACATCTCCGTCATAGTGTCCTCTTTCCACCCCTCCCAGTCCTGCCTTCCCACCCTCTACCCCCTAACCCTTCCATCCCATTCCTCTGGAGTGGAGTGTCCCTACATAACCATCCCTCGCTCCAGTTCAGCAGTCATATGAGGAGGGCCAAGAGCCTCCTCATAGACTGGAGGCATACAAGGCAGCACCACTAGGCCAAAGTGTCTCATTGACAGGGAGAAAAAGAAAAAGTCTATGTTCCTGTTCCCTTTGGTGCATTGGCTGTAGTATAGTTATCCTGTGCTATATGGCTAAAATCCTACTGTAAGTGAATAGATGCCATGTGCATCCTTCTGAGTCTGGGTTAGCTCACTCAGGATGAGCTTCTCCAATTCCCTCCATTTGGCTGCAAATTGCATGATTTCATTGTTTCTGATAGCTGAGTAGTATTCCATTGTGTAGATGTGACACAGGTTTTTAATCCATTCTTCGGTTGAGGGACATCTAGGTTGTTTCCAGTTTCTAGCTATTACAAATAAGGCTGTTATGAACATAGATGAGGAAACTTCCTTATGATTCAGTGAGGAATTATTTGGATGTATACCCAGAAGTGGTATGGCTGAGTCCCGAGGCAGAGCTATTCCAAGTTTTCTAAGATATTGCCATACTGACCTCCATAGTGGTTGCCCAAGACTGAGCTCCCCCCAGCAATGGAGGAGGGTTCCCCTTTCTCCACACCCTTACCAGCATGTGCTGTCATTTGAGCTTTTGATCTTAGCCATTCTGACAGGTGTGCGATGGAATCTTAGAGTCGTCTTGAGTGGCATTTCTCTGATGGTTAAGGATGCTGAGCATTTCTTCAAGTGTCTCTCAGCCTTTAGGAATTCCTCCTTTGTGAATTCTGTTTAGCTCTTTTCCCCATTTTTTGATTGGATTGTTTTGGTTTCTTGGCATTTAATTTCTTGAGTTCTTTGTAAATTTTGGATATTAGCCCTCTGTCAAATGTGGGGTTGGTGAAGATTTTATCCCAATCTGTAGGCTGCTGTTTTGTTCGAATGACAGTGTCTTTTGGGAAGGCAGATTCTCTTACCCACCTGTGAATGGAGACATTTAACAGCCTGTAGCCTCAGGCCCTTTGGGCACAGGGGTGTGTAATCACATTCTATTGAATGTAATAACATATAGGTGGTGGCTTCCTAAGCATGCACTTTACTTATTGGTCTAGTGACCGGAAGACAATGCTGCATATCTGTGTCTCCTGGTAGCAGGAGGCTGATGTGATGCTGGAAGCCTCTCTGCTGGATCGGCATTGCACCCTGGTGAGCCATGTGGAGTGGTGGGGACTGAAGATGAGTGAGAACAGACATGCTGGAAGTAGACCCCTTATTCTTTGTTTGGAAGTCATAACAGTTACTATTCAGAGTTCCCAGACACAGAGCAAAACTATGTATCATTATTCTGCCTCCATCCCAGTCCTTTAAGGATACCATAGTGGCTCACATTACCGCAGGCTGGGGTACTCTAAACATTTTACCTAATCACAATTAATGCTACAGGAATTCTATTCATACTCAGTTTTATTGGTGAGGAAACCGAAGCCTGACAAAGTTGACCTGACAAGATTGGCCTTTCTGTGGTTACCCAGATCATGAAGAGCAACAGTGAGATCCAAGCTAGCTGCATGAAATCCAAGATAGCTGCATGAGATCCAAGCTAGCTACGCTTCCAACCTATTAGAGGCCATTACTAATGGCTCTTTGACTGTCCTAGGAACTGTGCACAATGTTCAGATGCAAGCTCACCCCCAGTCCCCCCTCCTCTCGTGTGCTTTCGCTGTCCCAGTGAACTGACTCTGCTCCTCTCTTTTACACCAGCTCACACGTAACCTCAGTTCTCCTCCTGTGGAGTCTGTTTTGGTCTTCATGGTTTCCTATGGGTCTGTCATCCTGCAAGACACTCTGTAGTGTGAGCTCCCATCCCTTACAGTGTGAAGAAATCCCCACTGTGCCAGACCTCACTCTCCCCAGTGTCTAGAACACACCATTTTTTAAACAAATGAATCTTCTATTCTAACGGCCAGGTAGCAAACAAAATAAATTGTAAGAGTAAGCCCAATGAAATGGACCACTTGGGATGGGAAAACTCATACCTGCCTCCTTTTATTTAGTTACTTTTTTTAATTTTAATAGTACAAATTTGGGGACTATAGTGCCACAACTTGATATGTGGACATAGTATGAAAGGATCAAATCAGAAATAGTGTTCTCCTTTAACTTCTTTGCTTGCTCTTTCTTTCTTTCTTCTTTTCTTTCTTCCTTTCTTTCTGTTCTTGTTGCTAAGGATGGAATCCAGGGCCTTGAACATGCTAGGCAAGTGCTACACTGGCAACCCAGTATTAATGTTTTTCCATGAGTATATAACATTCTTTAAGTGCTGCCGAGGCCTTCTCAGCTCTTGGTGATTTTAATTCAAGGATCTAAGATGCTGAGTGATCAATGGCCACCAAAGCCACCTCAGACCTGTGGGTTCTGAGTTTATTGTCTCATACCCAAGAAGGTAAGAACACACAAACAAGGAGTAAGACAAATAAATATAGATTTATTAAGAAAAGTGAGAAAAGGAGCTGTGAGATGACTCAGAAGGTAAAGGCAACCAATGTAACCACCTGAATTCTATTCTCAAGACCCACATAGTGGGAAAAGAGGACCAACTCCTACAAGCATCCTCTACCTCCATACAAATGCTGTAGCATGTAGCTTCCAACACACACACACACACACACATATACACACACACATACAAACACATTTACACACACATATACACACATACATACACGTATATACACACAGACACATATACACACACATATATATGCAAACATACAAATACATATACATACTCATACATACACATGCACACATGTATATACACACAATAATAAATAAATAAATATTTTACATGAAATAAAGAAAAATGAGAAAGAACTCTTGAGAATATGAAGGGTCTTCAAGAAAGAAATAAGGCTGAGAAACCCTGCCCAATGTATTTCTATGGATCTTATGGAAAGAACAAGAATCAGATTGAGGAACTTTGTTGAAACTGGACATTTTTGAGCACCTCAGTACCAAGTCAACGAAGAGACCACACAACTCATCTATTCAGGGGATGGGTCTTGTGTACTACCTGACTACCCAGGGAACCACCATGAACCCTTACTGCATCCAGGGGCCTAACTCCTGCCTCAGAATTTGTACTTATTTACAGTAGTGTGAAATCTCAATTCATTATAAGATGTATAGTGACCGAGTCAAAGTAACTAACATTTCCTTCTCATTACTTTGTGTTTGGAGTCTTCTGGCTCTTCTTTCTCATTACTCATAAAATATACAATGGGTTATTATGACCTTTAGTCACCTGACTGTGCAGTACAATATGAGAACTGTTTGCTTTCACCTAAACCTGTGTTTGCTATCTATTATCCAATTTCTGGAGACTCCATTCCAGCTCCATTTTCTTTGGCCTGCCCTCAAGACTGTGCTGACCACTTAGAGGCCACCACCAATGGTCTACTGTCACCTCTCGACTCCCAGCCTGCCCTATCTACAAAGGTGGAGTGTAGAGTTAAAAGACCAGTAGGACAGAAAATCACAAAAGCCTCCCCGACTCCTTCAGCTCTGAGTAGTCTTAGCTATGGAGTAAGAGAAAGATCAGCAAGGCTTGCTGCATGCTCACTTCTTCCAGAACAGATGGCAAGAGTACGTGTGTGTGTGTGTGTGTGTGTGTGTGTGTGTGTGTGTGTTTGCGTGTACTCATCTATGTGTGGATGTGTGTATATTTCTACAGCAAGAACGATGGAGGAATAATTGTCTGATCTTTGGATTTTGCAAAGGAAACCAAGTGGTTTTTGTCTCTCTTTGTGGCTGATGAAAGGGTTAAGTGCAAGCCTTTGACCTATTGCTTTATAGGTGGCCCCAGTGTCTGCTGTGACCCAAGGTTGCCCAAAAGAAAAGGGAATGAATATGAAGGTAGTGGTTTGTGCTGAACTTAAGCTTGAGGCCCCCAGCCCACCCCCAAAAAAAGAAGAGAGAATGAAAGAAAAGAGAGCCCTGGAGCATATTTCTTCCTCGGTTAATTAAGCACAGACAGGGAATTTATGGGTCAATGTGTGGAAACCAAGCAGACATTTCCCATTTTTTCTTACCTATGGCCATGGCACCGGAATGTGGTGGGAGCCTGGATGTCCATAAATAGTCTGGCTCCAGCTTAACAGAGACAATTCCTTTCACAGGCGCAGAGTTAGTATGTGCTAAAAATGACAATGCCATCCAGTGTCAATAGTTCCAGGGAGACCCTTCATTCCTAGTTACAGCAATGAAACCGCTGGTGGGTGGTCCCTGCCGCTGGTCGCCTCCATTATCATCTCATTGTGGATGTGAGGCCCCGTGCACTTTGGAACTCTCTGGCATTTTAAAAGCCTTTCATGCATTGGAGTGGCTTGACATTCATATTTATATATCTTGCTCTCATGGCAGCCCAACCTCTATTCTTGAGATTCCCCATCCTTTGTGTCCTCAGGGTCACACCCATTTAAGCGAGAATTGTAATATACCCTGAGAACATGAAGCCATCATAACTCAGCTCTGGGATCCAGAGTCCTCCTGGGAGCTTCACACTCCGACTCTTGATTCTCGAGGTTAAAGCATGACCTAGAGTAAACTCCTTGAGTTGAAATAATTTTGAGTTTAACCTTAGAAAGAGGGGTTTCCTGGGGAAGTGAAGCAAGTGTTGTAGCCAATTGCATTGAAAACCAGGACTGGCTTGTCTATATCAGAAGGCTGGGCCCCACACCAGACTCCTTTCCTTTTGGTGGGTTGTGAATTCTGCTTAGTTTCAACCCCACACCTTCATCTCACCGGTG
This sequence comes from Lophiomys imhausi, assembly GCA_907164525.1. NCBI lineage: Eukaryota > Metazoa > Chordata > Mammalia > Rodentia > Muridae > Lophiomys > Lophiomys imhausi. Next base: position 1,976,240 of record CAJQZJ010034210.1, on the reverse strand, counting down.
CTTCTGGGCTTGTTCTACATTCTTTCCTTCCTGCCAGAATGAATCTTCAGCAATGATCAGGCCAGCTTTCCCACAGCCTCCACAGTGAATAGCAGCATTCATAGAGCAGCATACAAGAATCTCCACTGACTGCTTGCTGCCTGCCTTCTTCATCTTCCTTCAGATGGGTACGCCCACTGTTTCCTGTACCGAGATTCCTGAAAGGGCCTTGCTCTCTCACTTATCTGGACCATGCCTCAGTTTCTCCTTGTCTTCCATTTCTTTGGACTTCTATTCCCCCTTAAAATCTGGATCTGGAGATGTGAAAATTCCTTTCCTCCCAAAGCTTTTCCTTTTGGAGGCCTCTGAGGTTGACTTAGATACCCCTCCCTTATCCCAACATGGTCTGTACTTCACAGCCCATGGGACTTTAACTATGAACGTGCTGGCCTACATACCCCATTATCCAACAGCCCCTTAAAAGCAGGGATTGTCTCTTTTCTTTCTCTGGATCTCTAGAGATTCCACAAGGCTGGTCTATATAGAATGAGCAAGTGGTTGGTAACCAAATAAATACTAGTAAATTATACTTGAAGGAATCCTTCCAGGTTATTTTATATGTCAAGAGTTTCAACCCAACAGAGTAATAAATAGTTTTTACACCAGCCTTTGGAAGGACATGAAGAGCAAATGACAATCTAGCCAGGAAGCTCTGAGATATGGAATGACCCAGCAGTTGTGAAATGACAGAGATCGGGCTCATTGCTGTTTCCAATTGCCGATGGCATGGCATGCTGGCCACTGTTTGCCTGGGCACAGGTTGGTTTGTTTGCTTTTATAGTTCATTTACCATTCCCCCTGTACAGAGATGAGTGGTGGTATTGGAATCCTTCCTTCCTCCAAGGCTACCAAGGGTTCCAAGGAAAATTTTATACCAAATGGCAGAATGAGTCCCAAGGAGGCCCCAGGAGCCAGGGAGACGATAGATATGCTCTGGCTTTATCCTTAAAATAGAACCTCCCAGCACTCGTGGTGGCATTTTAATTGGCTGCTTATTAAATATGAAAGCATGCACTTGCCCACCCTCTGGGTGAGAGCCTGAGATTTAGCTGGGTGAAACAGTCTGACAAGAGACAGGAGAGTGAATGGGTTTCTTGATACGAAGATGGGCAAGTTCCTGTGTCTTCCCCACATTGTTCCCTGGGATGCCAGGTACAGAAGGTTGGCAGCCTGTCCCTGGGCTTTGGATGGCTTTTAAGGGTTACATGGATGCTTGCAAGATTATTCTAATGAATCCCCACCATTTATTTTCAAGCACTTATGGTGGTTGGCTTGGGGAATTGTTAGTAGCATGTAAACTATAGACAGACTACCTTCCTCCATGGACCACATACACCCAGCACTGGCTTCCTGTTCATACAGGATGGGATAATGTATAGTTCTTGAGTGGTTGCCGGCTGCTCGAGAAGGCTATGGGAACATTGGAAATTGAAATTCCTTGTGGGGGCCCTCTTAATACGATGACCTGACTGTTGAGTATGCCCTAGACTTGCTCTGTCATACATGGCTTCACCTGAAGACCCTTCCCAAGCCACCTTTTGAAGGATTCAACAGTGGAGCATAAATATACATGGTAGGATATTTAAAACATAAGAGTGTAAAATCTTAAATCTTGTCTCAAGTCCAATTGTCCGCTTGTGGTACTGTAAGCAAGGTCTGACTCATTTCCCTTCATGGGTAGGATTTCCTCCATGTGAACTCCTAACACCGTGAGATTCTTCAAATGCCTTTGTTGTTATCCACCTTCCTTTAGTTTGACCGCCTTGGTGTTCTCAGGCTTTGCTGAAGGTGTTTTGACCACACAACACCACCTTCATAGCTCTTGGCATTACCTAAAATGGCCTCGATGCTAGACTGGTCCCTGGAAATCATCACCCAGCACCTCACACAGATGTGGTCTGTGCCTGTAGGAACTCCTTCATCAGCATGCCTCCTCAGATATTCTTACAGCCCAGGTAGACCTGGATACTCCCTCCAAAAGAGTGAAGGCAATCCATGACCCCTAGTGTTAGCCAAACAAAAGCTTCACTTTGGAATAGGAGTGAACCAAGTTTAAAGGTCTCATGGGGGCTCTCCCCAGACCCATCATGTTCTTTGATCAAGTGCTGGCACATGGTCAACTCTTGGTGAAACCTTAGATCCACTAAACCCTCTCAAAGAGATTGTCACCCTGGTCTAGACACCTGTTCTGGGTAATTAATCAACATGAACCACGAGAAAGAGAAGTCATGTGTACATTGATAGGGTCAATGATCTTTTAATATTTCACCTTGAGTAGTACACTGGTGCATATATAGACAAATATATATATATATATTTATGTATGTGTGTGTACATTTCTCTGAGTGTGACTACTACCAGTGATGATGATTACACAGAAAAGGCACACTCATCTTTATTTGACATTGTTGTGTTACTGATGGAAAGAAATACCATCTTCTCTTGAATCCATGGGATGTTACAACTTTATAATCTGATAGAGACAAGGAGCAGATGCAGAAAACAAACAAATGTGATGGCTTCAAGTCTTTCTATGTACCCTAAGAGATAAAACTGAGCATTGTAAGAGGGAGAGGCTGTGGGCTGAGGCAGAAGCAGGGCACTGCTTTAGCAAGGGAGTCTGGGAGGAGATACCATGTGAGCCGAGGCCTGAAGGAGAGTAGGAGGCACACACAGACCCGAGGGAAGAATGCTTCATACCATCTGGGTAGCAGGAGCAATGGTTTTAAGACGGGAATGAATGCAGCTGAAAGGACAGAAAGGCTGGAGTATACAGAGAAACACTGAAGAGGGGATGACGTGATCAGAACAGGGGGCCATTTTAGATTCACTTGAAATCTAACTAAAAGACAGCAGAGAGTGCTGGGCATGGCAGTGACTGATTCATGCTTGAGGGAAATCTGCCATCTGCCTTGTGCAAGAGGAGCAAATAGCAGCATGGTGGGGGCAGGGAAGCAGAAAGGGAGCAGAAGTTTGGATGATGAGTCCTGATACTCTGACTACAGAGGTTGTGGTCCTGGGATGAGGTCAGTGTGGGTATGTATTTCGAAAACAGCATCAATAGAATATATTCATGAGTTGGATGTAGAGTTCAGGAGAAGGAAAAGAATAAGAAATGGCCCCAAAGCCTCTTAGTCTGAGCAGTTGGGTGGGTGGTTCTGACATATACTGAGAGAGAGAAAGCTCAGTTATATTGAGGAAGAAAAAGAAAACAAAACTACACAGATGTGGACTTGCATGGACAGCTGGGTCCTGAAAACATATCATGTGAACCCATGTGAATAGCAGAGCAAACTTTCAGATAGGCAGAGGGAAAGGATAAATGAGTTTTGCCAACATTTTTGGGGTTAGCTGCAGTGGGATATCTGGGTATGTTGAGCTTTTACTCCATCCCACCAAGGCTGTTTGCCTGGAAGACACAAACCTCCATATATTCCACAGACTAAACATTTTAGTGTTCAAGTATGGTGTGTGTATGTACTCCTTAGTGTGGGCATGTGCACTCATGTGCATGTGGCAACCAGATATCAAAGAGAGTTGAGTTCCTTGGTTGCTTTCTTCTTGATTGATTGATTGATTGAATTGAATGTATTGATTTGACAGCATCGTTGGTTGAATTTAGGGCCTCATATATGTAAGGCAAGTGCTCTTCCACTGATCTATATGCTCAATCTTTAATTTATTTACTTATTTATCTTTAATTTAATTTAATTTGAGGGGTAGGGTCTCTCATTGACCCTGAAGTTTGTGATTTGGCTGGACTGGCTTGCCAATGAGCTTCAGTGACCTGCCTGTTTTCACTGATGGCAGTGCTGGGGTTACAGGTGTATGTAGCCATGGTAGGCCTTTTACATGGGTGCTGGAGAGCTGAGCTCTGGTCCTGATGCCTGCATAGCAAGTACTTTACCAACTAAACCATGTCCCTCCCCAGCACTCTACACACCACAGACTTTATCAAATTCGTGCTAGGTGAGTGCTGGGCAAGTAACTGCCTACGTTACACCTTTCAACACACTCAAGAGTATCAGGAGATCAAATGGTTCTGGAAACTCTGCCACTGGACCCACTGCCAGGAGACCTGTGAGATGTTATTGTCATATGGACTAGGCAGGCTGGTACCCACTCATATTCACTGCCAAAGAAGGGAACACCCCGTAGATGCTTCAGGTCCTGGCAGCTGACTCTGGCCGGGCTCCTCTCCTGGAACTGACCCCAATCACCATAACTCAAGCACCATGCTTTCAAAGAACTCCACAGGAAAAAGGAGGAGCCCAGAAGTTGCTAGTTTTGAGGCCAGACATTTTGATGTTGTAGAAAGGGGATACTGTTCATTAGACTGTCTCTTCTGTTTCTTTGTCAGAAACAATAGTCATTCTGCTCCAGTCTAAATGAGGAATCTCAAGGTCACTGTCCACATTCTAAAAGTCTTTGATGATGCAGATGAGAAACTAGCCACATTCCAGTCATAACTTGTAATGACAAATCTATACGCCTTCAACTGATACCATGTTTCCAAAAACTGTTAAAAACCAAGGAACAGAATTTAGAGGAAAAACATACAAAGGTTTTATATAAAAGTACAATAGTTTACTCTATATGATATTAGTCAAAAGTAAGTTCAAATGAAAGTGATCACATATTCACACATATGTATATATATGCACACACATATATATACATACATACACACATATATATGTTTCTTTTTGTAAATTGATGGGTGCATTCAGACTTAAAGACCCGGGGGAGGGAAGTTCCTCACCCGACACTCAGGATATCACGGCCGCCCCAAAACTCGCAAGAGACCATCTTGATGCAATCGCAAGCAGAAGTCAGGAAAGGGAGGGGACTACCTTAGACATTGACCAGACAACTTTCCCAGTTTGGGAAGCTACCTGACAAGTACAAGTTTTTGAGGGGCATGGGGGTTGTCATTCCCCATCTGGAGAGCACCTGCGACGCAGGCATAGCTTAAGAGGGTCTATAGTCTTTTTTTAATCTCCACTCATCCTTAGGAGGTTCAGGAGTTTTCTTTACGTGCGAGGCATGGATCCAAGCAGAGATGTCTTCTACCTTCATTGGGGTGGGGGTAGTCGAGAGCACCAGGTATGGTCCCTTCCAGTGAGGCTCAAGGTTCCCAGCTCCATGGCGCCAGACGAGTACGGTTTCTCCAACCTGGAACTGATGAGACACGCTCTGGTCTCCAGCTTCATAAGCCTCCCAGAGCTGCTCCCAGGCCTCACGCCAAACTACTTCAAGGGCTTTTATGCCGTTGAACAAGGGGTTAGAAAGGACAACATCAGGATGGAACATTCAGCCAGCCTCAGTAAGAGGAGGCCCCCCACAAAGAATCTCATAAGGTGTCAGCTTAAACCGCCCCCGGGGTGTTCCTGACCCGGAATAAGGCAAAAGGAAGGAGGGCTGTCCAGTCTCCCACGCCGGTCTCTAAGGCTAATTTAGTCAAGGTCTCTTTTTGAGTTTTATTTATCTTTTCTACCTGTCCTGAACTTTGGGGACGGTAGGCACAATGTAATTTTTATTTAATCCCCAGTTGAGTGGCCAGTCCCTGACTTACCTGGCAACGAAAGCGGGTCCATTATCAGACCCAATTACCTTGGGTACTCCAAACCTCGGAAAAATTTAAGAATCTTCTTGGCCACTGTATTGGCAGTCTTAGTCCTTGTAGGGAAGGCCTCTACCCACACTGAAAATGTATCTTCAACCACAAAGCTGCTTCCATCAGTGTACCAGTTCAGACTTCCTGGCCAGGGTCAGTCCTTTAGGTCACTCCGGGGACCCGTTTCTTCTGCCAGGATATCAAGGCAGTGGTGGGCAGGAGCAGAGTCATCAGCCTCAGGCAGTAGGGTAGCAGGATTCAGGGTGGCCGGGGGAGGGGGGGGTGAATATCACTCTCTCAGTCAATAATAGGCTTTGGTAGTGGGTCATTTTAGCCTCCACCGGTCAGGGGGCTGCCGGATAATGTTCTCAAGGGCATGGGGTGCCACCACTGTAATGTGCTGTCCCAAAGTCAGTTTATCAGCAGCATCTTTGACAAGTAAGGCCACAGTCGCAATGGCTTTCAGGCATGTGGGCCATCTGCTTGCAACAAGATCCAGTTTCTTAGTTAAGCAGGCTACCTGTCTCTTTCAAGGTCCTAAAGTCTGAGTAAGAACGCCTCTGGCAACCCCTGTCCTTTCATTCGCATATAGAGTGAAAGGCTTGGTTAAATCCGGTAGGGCTAAAGCTGATGCCGTTAACAAGGCCTTTTTGATATCTTTAAAGGCCTTCTGATGTTCAGAGGTCCAGGTGAACCCTCCTCCCTCCTTGGTGAGGGGAAATAAGGGAGCTGCCAGCTTAGTGAAACCCGGAATCCATAGTCTACAAAAACCAGCAGTGCCCAGGAATTTTCTTACCTGGCGCGGGGTGGTCAGGACAGGAATCTAGGTGACAGTCTTTTTCCTGGCTTCTGTCAGCCATCGCTTTTTATCTCTCAGGGTGTATCCCAGATAGGTGACCTCAGTTTTGCACAACTGAGCCTTCTTAGCAGAAGCCCGATACCCCAACTCACCAAGTTCCGTCAGCAGCCTCTTAGTTCCTTGGAGACATTTAGGTTTAGTTGATGTTGTCAAGAGTAAATCATCAAAGTACTGTAACAATGTTAATTGAGGATTTTTAGCTCTGAAGGAGGCCAGATCCCGATGAAGAGCCTCTTCAAAGAGGGTAGGGGAGTTTTTGAATCCTTGTGGCAATCTAGTCCAAGTTAACTGTCCCATCAGTTCAGTGTCAGGATCTCTCCATTCGAAGGCAAAGATGGGTTGGCTGTCAGGATGTAACTTCAAGCAGAAAAAAGCATTCTTTAGATCTAGAACAGTCTTAAATCTTGGACTGGCCTGTAATCATTAGTGCCTGGCTTCTTTACCGGTAACAGGGGGGTGTTCTATGGTGACTGGTAGGGAACCAAGATGCCCTGTCTGTGAATGTCGTCTCTGTTCTCTATTTTTATTTGGTCTAGGTCTTCTGTTGCCCAGGTTTCCTGTCTGTCTAGGCCCTGTCTCTCTCTCTTTCTCTATCTCTTACAACTGCAACCAGTATCCTAGTCAAGTTTCTTTCTTGTTTGCAATCCCGCCTGTCCTCTCTCTCTCTCTTTTCTCTCTCTCCTTTTTTTTCTTTTCTTTCCTGTTTCTTTTACTCAGTCTCTCTCTTATGATACACTTTCTCTGCCTCTCTAACAAAATTTTTATAAAGGCCATAGCCATAGCCGCTCGTTGTTTCCTCAGAGGTGGGTCAAAGGGAGTGTGCCGCCTGTAGGCCTCCATCAACCTCTCAAGGAATACGCACGGAGGCTCAACAAGACCCTGAAGCACTCATCTTACCTTGGCCAAATTGGTGGGGCACCGAGCGCACCTCTGAGACCTGCCACTAGAGTCCGGCGGAAAAACCGTCAGCCGCTCCCTACCTGCAGCCATGTTGAAGTCCCAATCTGGTCGATCAAGGGGGAACCCAGCATCGATCTCATTCGGGAGGGTAGTGGGGGGTCCCATTGTCTCCTGGGACATTCTTTTGTGCCTCCAAGAGAATTCTCTCCCTCTCCTCTGTAGTAAAGAGAACCTGCAAAAGCTGCTGGCAATCATCCCAGGTGGGTTGGTGAGAAAACATCAGGGATTCCACCAAACCTGTAAGACTAGCAGGGTTTTCAGAGAAAGACGGGCGGTTAGTTCTTTAATTATATAAATCAGCCGAGGAGAAAGGCCAATATTGTAAGGGTTGGAAAGCTGGTGGGTCCACGGGGGCCCGACCGTTCGGAGGGGTAGAGCCACAGTGGAATCGGGTCCCTCTGGACTCAACCCTCTCTGGCTCTGAGTGCCAGTTGCCGGCCCTCCCCCCTCTGCTCCTTGTAGTTCCAGGCTTGGCCAGAGCCCAGGCTGGTGTGGGGACACCTGGGGTGGCTGGGGGGAGGGGGGTGGCCGCAGCGGGCTCGATCACTCGGGTGGCTCCTCCATCTCGGGATAGATCTTAGGCAGAGCCAAAGGTGTTGTTTCCGAAGCTGGCTTTTGTTTTGATTTAGGCTCTGTGCCACCGAGAGCCAGGGCTCGGAAGCCTGGCTTTCTTTCTCTCACCCAAGGTTTTACTCATGGGGGTGGGTTCTGGACCAGGTCTTGCCAAACAGTAATGTATGGCTGTTGATCGGGATGAGACCCTGGTCCTTCCTTAAAGACAATAGTTTTTATCTCAAAAATAATGGTCCAGTCAAAAGTCCCTTCGGGTGGCCACCCGACGTCAAAAGTAGGCCACTCCGAGGCACAAAAAGTCTGTCACGGTCTCTTTTTAACCTCAACTGCCAAATTATGAGTCCTAGTTCTAACTTCAGTCCAATGATCCAGTGTCAAACTTAGAGGAGTTGTTACAGTCTGTCCCTTTGTCACAAGTAACATAAAACACAAACATAAGATACACAGAAAAACACTACGAAAAATCCTTTTTACTCTCAAATGCCAGCACCACTCCAGAAAAACAGACGGCCAGGAGGTCTCTCGCGTCCCCTCTCTCAAGAGTACCACTGTATCCTCCCTGGCACCCAGATGGGACCCTCCCAGGCATCCCTGGGGTCCCTGTCCTCCTGGGACGTCTCCCAGGGCTACAGCCACTGATCCCCTAGCACGTCTGCCCGATCACCCATCCGTCTCCTCATGAGACAGAAACGGCTGTCAAACCGAAAACAACCTTTGCGAAGCCAGAGAAACAGACGGCCGGGAGGTCTCTCGCGTCCCCTCTCCCAAGAGGACCACTGTATCCTCCCCGGCACCCAGATAAACAGACGGCCGGGAGGTCTCTCGCGTCCCCTCTCTCAAGAGGACCACTGTATCCTCTCCGGCACCCAGATGGGACCCTCCCAGGCGTCCCTGGGGTCCCTGTCCTCCTGGGACGTCTCCCAGGGCTACAGCCACTGATCCCCTAGCACATCTGCCTGATCACCCATCTGTCTCCTCACGAGACAAAAACGGCTGCCAAACCAAAAACAACCTTCGCAAAGCCAACTTTTAACGCAAACCATATAACAGAACCAGACAACAGAGACAAACCCAGGACACAGAGATAGAAATCTCACAAACCAGACAACAGAAATAGGCCCAAGACACAGAAATCTCACCTCCAAGTGGGTTCTTGTAGAGATTGGGATGGCCGCAAATTCCCAGCCAACGCACCAAATGAAAGACCCGGGGGAGGGAAGTTCCTCACCCGACACTCAGGATATCACGGCTGCCCCAAAACTCGCAAGAGACCATCTTGATGCAATCGCAAGAGGTTTATTTCGGGGGGGGGAAAAGGAGAAATGGGGGGCTCAGTGCACTGAGGGGCGCCACCCGTATCCCACGCAGGGGTAGGAGTCGCGACCCTGATTTGGGGGAGAGTCCAATATTTTATGGGGGAGCAACACAGATTAAGGGGGTGGGGGAAATTACAGGTGGGAAGTACCAGCCCAGCCCATCGTTTACCACAACCCAAGGGGGAGGAGAAATACAGCTGGAATGTACCAGCCCAGCCCATTAACCAGCGGGGAACATCCTACATCTGTTTGTCTCAGGAATGAATCTAATCTTGTTTTGTTATCTACTTTGTGGTCAGCCAGTTCCTGAAGCCCTGGGGGCCCGTGGCCCAATTGACCTTTATTCTTGGTTTTAACCTGTTTATGGTCAGCTAAGTTCCGGGAATCACCTGGCGGCTGGCCTGGCTCTACTGCCGACTTAGGGGGTCTTTTAATAATTTTCATTCCCTTCAAGACAAATGATTAGTCAATTCATTCTAATATTTGACTTAAAAGAAAAGTTGCTGTCTACATGGACATATCATCATCATATATTTGTTCACTCAAAAGGGATGAACACTTCAATTTATATTAAGTAGATTACACTTATTTTGACTAATTGAAGAGGTTTGGTAATGTTTAATAACAGTTTCCTACAAATGGAGAAAAAAGAAACCAAAAACCCTTTGACTCACGTAGAAAATGACAGTGTGCCAGAATCGGGAAGCAACAGGGAAGTACCAACGCTTGACATTCATGGTGATTTTTTAAAAGAGGAAAAGACTTAAGGATGTGAGATCTGAGTCCTCTCAGGTCACCACAACCATGGACACCCAAGAGCTCAACAGATGACATGAACGTGCACCTTGTGAATTTCCCCATGCTAGTCACCAGTTAGTGACTGCATCTTAGAGTCTTTTGTGGGTTTTTTTTTTCCCCTGACACACACACAGCAATAAACAAGAAGAACTCCTCACACTAGCTGGCAGAGACCTTCCCTCCTTCTGGGTCTGATGAAACTCAGTTTCCTTAGTGTCGCTGGGAGTTTTAAGCTCAGGAAGGGAGATAACTGGGGACTGAAAAAATATGAGGGGTTGAGTACCTGGGAAAGAGATTGTCTCCCATGTCCCACAAGTATATTAAGACAATGAGAACATATAGGAAGCACTGGAACTTGGGGTGAAGGAGAAGCTGAAGTTAATTCTCCTAGGAGAACTCAACTCTCTGGGCTAGGACCAAGATTATGCCCCCAGCCCTAGCACACACAGAAAGGCATTCCAGGCACCTCCGCCTGATTTACTCCTGGTTTCTGAACAATCTTCCATGCTGTATTTTCAATCCCCCAGATTGTTTGGTTCATTTTCTTCGTCATATAAAAATTTTGATATATGAATAAATCTCATTTTTTATGAGGCAGGGTTTCTCTGTATACCCCTGGCTGTCCTGAAACTCACTCTATAGACCAGGCTGGCCTCAAACTCAGAGATCCACCTGCCTCTGCCTCCTGAGCCCTGAGAGTGAGAATCCATCACATCGAGCTGAATATATCCTTTTGATGGCTTTCTCCCTCTCTCTCATCTTCTCCCTCCCTGGCCCTCCCCTCCCTTGGTCTCACTTTGTAGCCCAAGCCAACCTCAAACTCATGTTTCCCTTGCTTCTACCTTGCAGAGTACTGGGATTATAGGAATACACTACCATTCCTGGGCTTAACTTCATTTTGTTCTTGCTTGAAGGAAAGTGAAAACATAATGCTTTTTTATTCTGTTCAGTCTCAGTGCAAGGAAGTAGCGTGTCTTCCTGAATCCTATTAGATGCAGGAGATTATTCCAAAACCATATGTGTGTATGTGTGCGTACATGCAAGTGTGTGTGTGTGCGTAAAGATTACCCAACATAAGCATTATTGGACATCATTTTTTTGGACTGTTGTAACAATTTCCCTACTTCTCTGGGTCTTCTCTTCCTCTACATTTTAGCCAAAGCGACCTTTGGAACTTAGGAACTAACTGAGTCATTCCTCTACTGAAAAACACCAATGGCTTCCCATTGGTACTAGAATATACTCCATGACTCATAAATCTGTTCTCAATCAGAAACCCCTGTCTGATACAGGCAGGATTACTACTCTATGTCCTTCTAATGCCTCAGCTATGCCAGGGTCATTCTTTGTTGATACCTCTGCCTTGTTATTTCCTCTTACAGGACCACTGACTTGAAGACCACTGTCTGGTTCCTTTTTGCTAATGTGGTCATAGACCTAATGCCACTTTCTTAAACAACCTCTCCTATCCAAACCACTCCCAAGCTGTAGTGTGATAGAACTGTCAAATAAAATTATATTTATTCAAGGACTATGGGAGATGGATCAGGGAATAAGAATGCTTTCTATGCAAGCATAAGGACCCAAGTTTGAATCTCCAGCACTCACATGAAAAAGGCAGAGATAATCACACATGACTACTACACCAGTGTTGGGGTATGGAGACAAGTGGATGCTGGGAGCTTGCTGGCCAGTCAACCTATCCAAAATAACAAGTGTCTGGTGCAGTGAGAGACCCTGAATCAAGAGAGTAAAGCAGAGAGTGATAGAGGACACACACATGTACACATACACACACATGTACATGCACACACATGCACACACACATACTCACTCATGCACACACCCACAGCATCACACAAAACCAAAGGAAAAAGCATATATATTAAATATGTTTAACATGATGCTTGGATATACACTTTGAAGTGATTGAAATACATGTCCCCTTACATAGCTACATGAAACACATGCTTGTCAGTCATGGCCCCTACTAGGTGTCCAGAGCTTAGTCATCTTACAGAGAATTTGTGTCCTTTTTGCCAGTATCTCTGCATTCCTCTAGCTCCTGGTGATCACTTTTCTACTTCCTATTTCTGTGAGCTCGAGGTTTGAGGCTGCAGTCTGTCTGTCTTTCTGCACGCACCTTGCTTGTTTCACTTAGCATAGTGTCCTAAAGGGTCACAGACGGTGCCCTAAATGGCAGGGCTTCCTTCTCATTGAGGCGAAATAAGATTCCACTGTGTATGCATACCACATTTCCTTCATTCTGTCGTGTGGATCGACGCATGCCTTGACGATTATGAAAAATACTGCAGTGAACAGGGGAAAGCAGCCCTTACCAAAGAATTGTTTCTTTTTTATTTATGTCTCATATGTGTGTGTGTATGTGTGTGCATGTATATGTGTGTATACATATGTGTGCGTATGTGTGTATGGGTGTTTGTACATTATGTGCAGATGCCAGTGGAGTCCAGAAGAGAGCGTCACATTCCTTGGAACTGCAGTTACAAGTCTACCAGTACAGCTTCTAGGATCTAAACCAGGTCCTCTGCAAGAGCAGCCAGCACTCTTAACCAAGCCATCTCCCTAGCTTCTTCAGCTTTCTTTGAGATAGTAATTTTATTTCCTTTGGATGGATGCCCAGAAGTGGGCCCAAATCCATCTTGAATGGCTCTCCACCTGCACTGCAACCGTTCTGCAGTTACAGTTTTATCTCCCTAATAGGACTCTCGCTGTCTACAGTGATCCCGGTAGTCAGTTTGATAGTGCCCTTCCCCTAGTAGAAAACAAACGCCACGAGAGCAGGACTTTGTGTTTGACAAAATAGTAGGCATTCGGTGAAAAGCTGACAACAAATGAATCAATGAGAGGAACGTACCCAGAAAACATCATAAAATGATTACATCTTTGGAATAAGAGTAAAATATATGTTAAATAAAAAAGTGGTATTGTGTGTGTGCAAGACAGAGATTAATTCTATTCCTTTATTTTTACTTTATGTGTATGGTGGTTTGTCTCCATACGTATTTATCCACCATGTGCCAAGAGGCCCGAAGAGGGCACTCGAGCCCCTGGCACTGCAGTGACAGATGGTTGTGAGTCACCTTGTAAGTGCTGGGAATTGAACCTAGGTTCTCTGCAAGAACAGCCAGTGCTCTAAATGCTTCCTCAAGCCCCCAGGCTTGAAGGTATTTTTGTTTTTGTTTTTTATCTGAGTGGTAAATACGGATGGATGTAAATATCAGCATGGATGTGATAGGAGTTTTCCTTTTGTTGGTGGGTTGCTGTGGTTTGGGATGTCTTTGTTTTCTGTTATTGTTTTATGAGGTGGACTTTATGTCGCCCAGGCTGGCCTTGAACTCACTGTCATTCTTCTCCTTCCCGATTCCTGGTATCACAGGAGTACACCACCCCACTGAGCTGGAGACAGCATTTCAAAATTCTAAGAAAATTGGAAAGTCTTGCCCTAGAGGCCACAGTCTTGGCAAAAGCTAGTGGAAGTCATCTGGCTTCAGCATACATGCTTAGTTCAGACTAAATTAAGACTTAACGTGCATGCTTTTTTTTTTCGTCATAGTGTAGTTCTGCACTCAGGTGACCAATAACACAGTATAGGACAGAAGTGTGGAGATTACCCCTATCATGGTCCTGGTGTCCTCGGGGTCTGGTTCCATTAAAAGGAAAAGAAACAGGAGGCTTTCTCCTTCTGAGGATGGCTGAAAGCTCCCTGTTTCTGTTTTTCCAGTAAGCACACAGCCCCATCCTGAGGGAGGGAGGGACAAGAATGTAAATCCACCCTCCTTCAGAGCCCTCTGGAATAGAAAGAAGCTCAAGGGATGAAGCTCGCCCACGTGTGGACTTGTCTCCAGCATGTGGCGTCTCCTGCCCAAACGCACACTGACCTCTGCCTCTTCAAAGGCAAAATTTGATCCATTAATGTTCTCCTGCGTTGGTTTCATAAAACATTTGGATGGGGCCTTCTTCACAAATGAATAAAAATGAGTAAAGTCCTCAGAATCAAAGGAAAGCCAGGACTGGCTTCCAGAAGCACGAGGCAACCCAGAGCGTCCATCTGCAGCCAAACCCTGCAACAGACCCAGACACAGCTTAGAGGCTGGCAACAAGTCTGCCTGCGGGTTCTGCCAAGGAGCCAGATGCTGTTGCTTCCAAAGCTTGGCATCGGGGCCCCTGATTGCCATCCAACAAAGAGGAAAAATAGGAGTGATATAATGTGGTGGGCTAAAACACATCCCACCTCAACCTTTTTTATTACTCACTGAAAAAAATATGGAAGATATTTATGGGAAAGTACCAATGTTTTTGGAAATATTGAACATACATTAGCTACAACACCATTTTTGCCAAATGGGAAATATATTTAAATTATGCAGGCTGCGTCTGTCTAAAAATAAATTGTCATCTTTTCTGATCAATGTATATGTCCAGGATATGGAAATGACTGTGCTAATTGAGAATGCTGTCAACTAGTGCACTTGTAAGTTACCAAGAAGTTGTGAAGATGTCTGTCTGTGGATGTGCGTAAAATAGCAATTAATGTTGTTGTAATATAAAGCAAGTATGAGAAGGACCCATCCAACGAAGGTGGAGTGTTGAGTTTCATGGTTATATAAAGAATGAAGAGCTATGTTGGGTTGGATGAGATAAGATGTTTATGAAAAAGTAGAATGTGGAATGTGATGGAAGATGGCGTTTGCCAAGGCTTCAGGGTAGTATTAATAACCCACTCTATATGACAAAGTGCCGCTATGCACCAAAAGTTCATTGTCACTTCTCATCTGGGGTTGAGATGAATGTCACTTTGGACAGCACTGGGGAAGTTTCTATTGTTTCTAGAGTTGCTCACAAGTCTACATCTAAAAATCAGGAAAATAAAGTAGGATCAGAGACAGTGTCTTCCTTGCCTAGTGGGGTGCTGGGGTCACTTAGACCGTGCTGCTCTCCCCGTCCACCAGCTCCACCTTCACCTCAACTGCTGCCCTCGAAGTCGCCGCTGGGCTGAGCAGGGTCACAGGAGCTTGTTCCAGGAGGCATGAGCTCAACTACACACTGCCTCAGGACCACCATCACAGGTAAATCTGTCATCTTAGCTCACCGACAGGCATCTGAAACTAGGGGACAATCTGTGAGTGAAGCAAGGAGACTGGGAGGACATTAGACAAGCCAGGGTTGGGTGGGGACCCAGAGAAGAGAAAGCCCTGTCACTGCTCTGTCTAAACAAAACATGAAAAAAACATTTTTTTTAATTAAAAATTTTTTTTAATCTAACATACAATGGCAGCCTTTTGAAGATATCATCTAAATGTGAATCATTGCAACTCAAATGCAATTATTTTTACTGGGTGTGCTGGCAAATGCCTACAAATCCCAGCACTTTCAAGACTGAGGTGGGTGAAGTGGCTGAGGCTAGCCTGGGCTACATAGCAAGTTCTAAGCCAACCTTGGTTGTATAGCAGGTCTCTATTTCAAAAGGGAAAAAGAAAATCACCAAATTACTTTTAAATCTAAGATCCCTGGATTCTTTATATAAGTAAGTCATAATAGTTTGGATTAAGTACAATGATTATTCCAAAGAGAAATAGTACACTGTCGATTTTAAAAACCAAAGGTATTGTACTTTCTATAGGAATCATCCTTCACAGAAAGGAATGGGCTCCAAAGAAATGAAGTGTTTCACATAGAACCTCCTCACATCTTCTTGTCTCTATCCATTTCAGGAAACATGAGTGCACTAGGGGCAGACTGAAATGGTCTAGTTTGGTTGTTCACCCCACTTCTGGGACCAAATACAAATCTCTGCAGAGACCAGCATTCATCTACAAAAGCCTACAGGCTCTCCATGTAAGACACAACTAACTACAAGAGAGAAAACTACAAAGGCCTCCTTTCCTTTAGTCCCTCTGAGCATAGATGGATCCAGGCTAGTTTCACTGGTCACCTGGCATATTATTTATGCTGAAAGGAAGGCAGGCAAGAAAGAAAAGTGAGGACAATTTTCTCATACACCATTAGACCTTGTTTAGGCTTATGGGTTGGCTCACTGGTTAAGAGAGCTTGCTGGGAAATCATGAGGACTGGAGTTTATATCCCAGCACCCATGTAGCAGACTGGAGATTTCACAAATGCCAGTAACTCCAGTTCTGAAGCCTATAACGCCCTTTTCTGGCATCTTCAGGCCCTTGCACACATGTACACATACACTCACGCAGACACACATAGTCGAACAGCTATTTCACCTTAACTACCTTGTCAGAAAAGGACGTTGGATCCCCCTGACCTGGAGTTACATGCAGTTATAAGCTTCACAACATGGGTGCTAGAATAAAACTTGGATCTTCTGAAAAAAAAAAAAAGCCCAACATTTTTAACTGCTAAACCACCTCTCCAACACCATAAAATAAAATATGAGAAAATTTAAATTAAAAAAAATTAGATCATTTCACTATTCACATGCCTTCTCATTGGTCCTTCCAAGAGTTAGAAAGGAGCTATTGCTCCCAGCCAGCAGTGAAACCAAAGAACCTGCAAAGTATGTTTTTGTAGCATATTTCCGAATTGAGGCCAGAGGTTAGGTCTAACTCAGGTTAAAAAGGTTAGAATGCAAATTCAGGTTCATCAGTGTCATAGTCAGTAGGTCCAACATTCCAGTGTGTCAAGCTATGATTTGTGTCACCATAAAGAATAATAAACCACATCCGAAGACAGAACAACTGGAATGGCCACCACCATATCATAGATCATGATGCGCCTCACCCTTTCCAAACATTATTTACAGATATCAGAGGTCAGGGGCCGTGAGGCACAAATGGGTATTAATCTTTGTTCTCTCGGGTCTGGGCAGGCTCAGGGTTCCTGGGCCTCCAAGTCTTCCCATAATTTCCAGCAATGCAATAAGCTCTAGTTACGTGCTGTCGGTCCAAAAGGGATCAAATATAAATATTGCCAAAAAGAAAGCATATTTCAAAACCCCATCAATCAAAGCCTTTGAGGACTCTTGCTACTGTAGCATTCTGGAAAGGGTCACTATGGGAGAATTTGTTCCAGAAAAAGGGTTACTGAAGTAAATGAACGAGGTCATGGGTATGGAAGGCAGAGTGGGAGGCAAGGGTACTCACAGGAAGCTGGAGTGATTAGGCTTTCCTAACCTGGGTCTCTGGAGTGGGCTTGTGGTTCTACCTTTGCCTGCCAGGCTGCACAGAATGGGTGGGTATTTGTCAGAACCTTGCTGACAACTTCTCAATTCTGGACCCTAACCCCACATCTCAGATCTAATCTAGTGAGTACTTTTTTTTGCCCTAAAAAATACATTTTAAAATGATAATTTTTGCCTTTGAAATGTTTTGGCTACAAGTTATTTAAATGATGATTGGCAGCGGCTCCCTGGCAGTTCTTGCGCCTGCTTAGGAATTCTTGTGAAAAAAAAAAAAAAGAAAACTATAGATTTCATTGGTTTGAAATGTGTCATTTGATTAACAGTCAGTTGTCCACATCTGGAGGTTCTGTATGCCATGTTGCAAAGAAAATACTTGTGGGAAAGTGTGTCTGTAATAAACTTATATAGGCTTCTATTTATGTTTTTGTGCATTATCCCCTGAGCAACACAGCAAAACAATTATTTCAATGGCACATGCACTCTGCATTGGGTATTTAAAGTCCTCTAGAGATTATTTAAATTATTTGGGGGTTGTATAGGTCATATGCAAATATTGCACCATTTTGTACGGCACAGGGATGTTGGCTGGTTTAGATGTGGGAGTGTGGTCCCAGAGCAGGTCCCCCATGGACACTAAGGGACAACTGTACTAAGCTTAGCAAGTAAATAAGTCATTACAATGCCATTTCCACAAATTGAAATTTTATTAATTCAATTTTATAGTTTTCTTTAGGGGCCAATAAAAATTTCAGCTCTCATCCATTTTTATAGATTCCTAAACACCTGTGTCTAAGGCTGGACTCTAAATCACAAACCCTCAAGTGGAAAAGCATCACACGGAGGCCATGGGGTTCCTTTCACTCAATTCGTCATCTCTAAGAATTAAGTCCCACCAGCAAACTGGTTCCTCCATAATTTCCTCATGGTTAAGCACCCAGAACTCATGTGGGTGCCCAAAAAGTTGACCTGTGATAAGGGAACCATGGGGTCAGTCCACAGTAGAAACAGCCCAGGTGGCCCTGGGACACAAAGACAACACAGTTCCTTGCATGTGTTCCTGATGGTTGAGCCCTCTCCCACTAGGCACTGAATCCTTGAGAAGAATCTCCGCTGACAAGGGCTCCACCCTTCATTATAAATGCTTTGGAACTGGCGCCCCATCCACCACATAAGTGGACAAGCTGCTGTTGTACCTCTGTGACTGAAATACCAGGCAGGAGCAACAGAAGGAGGGAAAGCTTCACATTGGCTCATGGTTTCTGGGGTTTCAGTCCGTTGTGCTGGGGAAGGCATGACAGAGTTCATGGTGGTGGCAGTGTGTGGCTCCCACATCCCAGCAGATCAGGAAGTGGAGAACAACTGGAACCAGGAGTAGATCTAGCCTCCAAAAGCTTAGTCTCAGTGACCTGCTTCCAACAGGTAGTCTCCAACACCTCCAAGAGGTTCTATGGCCTCCTAAAATGGCGCAACCAGCAGCTGGGGAACAAACAACTGAGACATGAGTCTGTGGGGATATTTCAGATGCCAAATGGCACAACAATGGCTTCCATGGGAGTTGGGCCTGAGGCATAGACTTTCTGACATGTCTAACCACAGCAGAAACTAATTCTTGTTCTGGCTCAATTTGAAGAATGCAGTGGGTGCATCCCCCTTGGTTGCCTCCCTTGCTTAGTTTGCTCTCAGAACAGTTCAGACATACAACCAACAACAGATATGTTAGCTATACCTTTAGGTAAAATATGCAGAGGCAAGGGCCCTGTCTTGACCTTTTTCTTGTCTTTGGATATGCTGGCAGGTCTTTTCTTGCTTCCTGTGCTGGTAAGGTTCCATATTCAGTCAACTGCATGATTGCTGCCTTAGGCAGATCATTTGGGTTGTGATCCTGACCCTGGAGTTTTACTTCCACCTTCCAGAGTTTCACACATTAGCTGTGGCTTTCTCTCTGTGTTCTCTATTCTTAGCCCAGCAAAAAATATCAGTCACCCAAATTCCCACCAAGATCAGATCCCAAACCCAAAGCAATAGTACAAGAAAAAGGTCAAGAAAGGGCTCTTGCCTCTGCATATGAATGTATGCACAATGCATGTGACCAAATCACATTCATTTTAAAGGCAGTCTTCTGAGAAAGACACCTCACATCAGCCTCCAGCTCCACATCCACACACAAGCACATGCATACACACACGTAAAATAAATAATGGCAGATTCCTTGCTGAGTGTGGTGATCCATCCTTATAAACCCAGCACTTAGGAGAATGAGGCAGGACGATTGCTTTGAGTTTGAGGCCAGCACCTGGTGAGGTAGAGAAAGATCCTATCATAAACAAACAAATCTCCAAAATAATAATAGCAATAATAACAGTAAAATAGAGGCATCCTTTCATGACTTCCATCATGACCGTTAAAATACTCAAGACAACCATTTTGTATTTTGGTTCCTCTTGGATTCTTCCTGACTTCCTGGTCATTTCTGGAGTATCTCTTCTGTCCAGGTGTCACATTCTGACACCTACTGTCCATATCTAGGTGCCCGATTCTTAGCTGTGCACTCTACCCCCACCCTCTCCTCGTGTTCTTTTTCTTCATGTGGCTTCCTTTTGTCTAGGATCCTAGCATGTTAGCTGTTTGTTGCATTCTGCTCTGTGAAGGATGCAGTGCCAAGTCTGGATGCTCAGGTGCCCTGGGTTTTAGAACACTGTCTCCAAATCACCTTGGACCTCGATCCGTGTGCCCTAGTTGCATCCCAGTATGCCTGCCCCTAACTGAGTCCAGTTGCTGTTTTCTTCTTTAAGGAGCTCACAACCTTGGGGCTGGAGAGATGGTTCAGTAGGTGACAGCACTTGTCACATAAGCAGGAGGGCCTGAGCCCCAGTCCCTAGCTCCCATGTTAAAAGCCAGATAAGACTGCATGTATCAGCAACCCCAGCACTGGGAGAGCAGGGGAAACAGAAGCAGGGGGGGTCATTGATGTCTGCTGGCCTACCAGCCTAGCCCCAAACTTATCAGCTCCAGATTCTCTAAGAGACCCTGTCTCAAGGGAATAAGTCATAGAGCAATAGAGAAAGAGACCTAACTTCCTCCTCTGACCTCTGTGTGTATGTGCACCACACACATAGACACACAGACACACAGATGCCACACAGAAAGAGACATACATACAGACACACACACACACACACACACACACACACACACACACATACACACACACCCTACCCTAACATACACATATAACTTTTAAAAACTTTTAAAAAGTTTACCACCTTTTATTTATTTATTTAGAGGGGACGAATGGTTTAATTTGGCTTACACTTCTATATTACTGTTCATCTTCAAAGGAAGTCAGAAGAGCTGATGCAGAGACTATAGAGGGATGTTGCTCACTGGCTCGGTCCCCATAGCCTTGCTCAGCCTACTTTCTTTCTTCTTGGGTTTTTTTTTTTTAATTTGTTCTACTCTCATATAATACATCCCAACCAAAGCTTCCCCTCCCTCCATTCTTCCCAGTTCCAACACATCTCCCTTCTCCCCCAGATTCACTCCCTGCCCCCACTCCCACCCCCACACCCCATCTTCCCCTAGAAAAGAGCAGGCCTCCCAGGGACATCAATGGAACATGGTACAACAAGCTACAACAAAATCAGGCACAAACCCTCACATCATGGCAGGCAAGGCAATCCAGGAGAAGGAAAGGTGTCCCAAGAGCAGGTAAAAGAGTCAGAGACACCCCCCACTCCCACTGTCAGGAGTCCCACAAAAATGAAGCTTCAAAACCATAACATATTTACAGAGAACCTAGTGCAGACCCATGCAGGCCCCACAGGTGCCACTTTAGTCTCTGTAGTCCCCCCTAATTATTTGTAATTTTCTTCTGGTGCTAGAGATGAACCCAGTGCCTTATCCCACACACTAGGCAAAATGTTCTACCTCTGAGATACACGCCAGCCAAGCCATCTTCTGATCTACAATGGAATTTATTTACTGTAATGTCATACTGCATATTCTAGGAATATCCCTTTTTCAGAATGTCAACATTACAAGAACAAGGGATTTGTATCTGTTTTGTTTTGTTTTTTTATTATATAACACAAATGTCTACAGCAGTTCATGACAAACAATAGTCACTCAACAAGCAGATGTTGAACAAGTGAGTGAATATCTTTCATTCACTGAGGTAAAGATTTACACTACAAGAAATCTTTCCTAACTAGTACTACAAATTCTTGATATCAAGTGTTAACATCTATAAACAGAGCCAAAGGATCCCACTTGAAATCTTAAACGGACTCATAGGTCCTTTACTTCCTGGGCAGACTTTAAAATGCAGCCATCTCATTAGCTGTGTAAACACTCCAGATGAGAGAAAAATCATCATCCAGGCAGGATGTAGTGATGTGTGAATCCGAAATGGGGCTACCTCCATCTCAGAAACCTAATGTATTGAATAAGTGCACCCTACAGGTTTCCCACTTCACTGGAACACATCTTTGTTTGTTTAACTGAGAATTTGAGAATTCACCAATAGCAGGAGGGACCACCACAAATGCAGTGGTGCATTTACCTTTCTCAGAACACTCTTCCTCTGTGTACCTCAAACACCTTGTAAAGAATGCTTATAAAAGAGCAATCAGACCTGAAGGGCTGTGATGGCAGAAAGAGCCCGTCTGCTTTGCTCTACTTCAGAAGTCAGAGCTGGACTATACAGGTAGAGGACATTGGAAACCATCTGAGAAGAGGCAGAATGTTCCAGCAGCAACCTGGATTTAGAGATGAAATGAACACTTTGAATATAGAGGTTTCCAGTCCCAGGAAGAGCATACTTGGGGCTGACTGCCACTTGCCAGGGGTGACATGAACATCCCTGCTATGAGTAAAGGGGTCAGACAGGGTGGCCTTGGAGGTCCTCAACAGGCTGGGATCCTGTTAGAGCAGTATGGGTTCAGGTTAGACCCATAACTTGCTGTGTTTGGAGGTCAGAAGGAATACACCATAGCTAATAGATGAGTATTATGGGTTATATATGAGATGTCCCAAAAATCCACATAGCACCTGTTGGAAAGATACATTTTGGGGTGTAGGGCTTAGTGGAAGGGCGTTAGGTCACTTCCCTGTAGGGGTTAGATAAATTAGATTTAGAAAATATATAGGGGTTTCTGATACTGTCTCTTAATTCGGGGCATGAAGAGCATTATCAGCATGTGGACTAAAAACAGGAAACAAACAGGAGACTTAATAAACTGAAAAACAAGGTTGAAGTCAGGAAAAGCAAGAAAGACTCAATAGACTGAAAAACAAGGTTGAAGTCAGGAAAAACAGGAAAGGCTCAATAGACTGAAAAACAAGGTTGAAGTCAGGAAAAACAGGAAAGACTTAATGGACTTGAAGAAACAAAGTATCTGGCCTGACATTGTTTTCAGCTGCTAAGTGGGCGGAGCCCAAATTAAGCTGAAACAGAGTTCCTCCTATTTAAGGACAGTGCATGGAGCCCAGAAAACAAGAGGCCCCTGATGCTAGAAAGCTCCAAGAGTCCTGCTGAAAAAAGAGCTGGCCATTGATGGCCAGCTCTCTCCCTGAAGCAGAAAGAAGCTGGTGAGCAAAGAAAGCCTGAGCAAGATACCAAAAGGCCAAGGACTAAACCCTGTGGCTCAGCTTTTGCCTGGAGGGGTTTGATCTGTCCGATCAGTGGCCTAGGGGAAACTGTGCCTGGCTTTAAGGACTGAGGCAGAGCAGCTGAGTTCCTGATTCAAAAGAAGTAAGTTGGCCTGCAGACGGCTGGGGTCTCCCACAGAGAAGAAAGCATGAAGCCTTATTTAAGGTGAGACTGCAATAACCAACTTACCCTGACAAACCTGCATCTGAGAGATCCAGAAAAAGGACTGCTAAGTGTGTTAAAGAATCTACAACAAAGACTGTGTTCCTGATGACTGAGGACCTGCCCCAGAGACTGTATCATTCTAAAAGGTTAGAAAAATAATTATCAATAGGTTTAGTGGATAGGTTAAAGGGGTTGTAGGAATTTATAGGATTAATAGTTAAGAAATTGTTGGTGTTTGTTATAAGTGAATTTAGTAATAAATAAATAAGGGTTAAATAATAATTTAAAAGTTCGGTTACACTTCCCCTTTCTGTGTCTGTTCATCCCATCCATGCCCTGTCCCCTCCCCCACCTCCATCTCCCAGACACCATCTGTCATGCTTCGATTTGGCCTAGGCGAATCAGAACCAAACAACAAAAGACTGAGACTTCTGGACTCCTGAGCCAATAAACCTTTCTTCTTTTAATTTATGTTCCCAGGTATTTTGTCACAGCCACAGAAAGATGACTAATATCCACAGCAAGTTGCCTGGCTGATGAGTAAACTGAGGTATGAGAAAACTAAACAGATGACCTGAATTTTCAGAGTGAAAATTCATGAAAAGAACCCATATTTCTAAATCCCATTTTTCTTTCACATCAGTTATAATTAGCTTTCGAAGTGAAAAGTATCAATCAAATGTGAAGGGCAAGGCAGAAATGTTTCCATATTCTTTCCACTCAGATGAAAAGGCATCAGCCTCCTAGCAATCAAACTCCACTTCACAGAATCCAAATTAAGTTAACATCATGGGGATGAGCAACCATTTTTAAGTGCCTTTAGGGGCAGTCAAAAACATTCCCAAAGGGAGAAGACAGGGGACAGACACCATGAGTAGCAGAGATTCCCTGGCAGCAGCATTAGGTGTTCAAGATTGCTAACCCAGGAGCAAGTTGACTGAATAATAGAAAGTCAGCACCAAAACCACTGACACATGCTTCTCAAGTAGCTTTCTAAATAACACCACCTGTCCCTTAACCCTGCCACCTTGAGATCCTGAACGGACCCTGGCAAATTATCTTGAGACTGTCTCTAAATTATACTTGGTTCATCTTAGGGGGCATATCAGAAGTGTCTGTTATCAGTTGCTGTTACCGCTTATCTCCTTGCTCCTGAATGATTTGAAAGGGGCTGGAAGGCCCAAGTGGAACTGTGGTAACCTGCTACCACTGAGGTGGAGTAGCAGTAAGTTGGAAGTAGCCAGCATTGTGTACATTTTCATCTCAGAGGTGGAAGGGACCCCAAAATGGGTCCTTTGTGGCTCTTTACACTGCAATATTTTCAGGTGATCCCAACATCATGAGACTAAGAACTCCTTTGGAGTATTTTCATGGCAATCTGAGCAAAAAGCTGAGGCATTTTGAAAGCCATCTGTCTTCTGAAGCAGAAGGGACATTTTCTACCAGAAAGACACAAACTCTACAGACAAAACCATGCCACTGACAAATGCAACTGCTTGAGGCTGGAGAAATGGCTCAGTCTTGAGTGTATGTTGCTCTTGCAGAGGACTCAAGTCCAGCACCCACAGTGAGGAACTCACAACTGCCTATAACCTCAGCTCCAGGGGATCTGATGCCCCAGGCCTGATGCTCTGACGCTATCTGACCTCATGTGCACATGCTCACACATACAAACATAATTCAAATCTAAAATAAATCTTTAAAAGAAAGAAAGTGACTGCCTTGAAGGTCTTTCCTGGTGAGGTCCTTAAATTGTTTTCCAACTCATCAACCACTGGCTGTAACACAGAGATATGTATGAAAGAAAAAATACCAAGATCAGAGTCAGCAAGCCATGGCTTGTGGACCAATGAGGGCTGTCATCTGCTTTTACAAATACAGTTCTACTGGAACTCGGCCACACAGATTTGTCGGTGTGCTGGCAGTGGCTATGATGGGTTACAACAGGCTGTGTGGTCCACTGAGTCTATCTGGCCCTTTATAGGAAGAGTTTGTTGACCTTTGTCAGTACCATATGGATACTCTTGATTAGGAAGGAAAAAGTTAGCAGCCAAGGCCCTGCTCTATTTCTAATTACCTCTGTAGCTCTGGATGCTTCTTCTTCCTTCTCCTCCTCCAGATGATCCTCCTCCTTTTCCTTTTCCTGCTGTTCCTCCCCGAACTGCTCCTCTTCCTCCAGCTCCTCCAGCTCCTGCTCCTCTTCCACCTGCTCTTTCTCCTCCTACTCCTCCTCCTCTTTCTCTATGGTATGAGTTTATTAAAATAATCAATTATGAGGATGTTTTTGTTTAATCCCAGGTATGAGGCTGCTTAAGGCACAGGTGTAAAGTAGTAACTGTCTCATGAGCTAACAGGGGTGTGGCTTAGCCAGCTGAGGAAGTTTAACTCAGAGGACTTGAAAGAGGAGTAAAAAGGCAGAGCCTGGAGAAGAAGGGGGCTCCATAAAGAAGTAGAAGAAAAAGGTATACAAAGAAGAAAGAGGTTGCTGCTCTCCCGGCTGCTGGTGCTCGCCCAAACTGCAGCTTGTTCTTCCTGCTGTTGTCTCCTGGTTTGCCGGAGTTCTACTGAGACTGGTATTGTCCCCAAAGAACCCAACAACCCTAATCAACAGGAAGTAGCTCAAGGAGAACTAAGCCCCCTTTCACCTCTCACTTTCTTTCTGTCCTGCATAAGTGTTGGGGGCTTGGGAGGAATGAAGGATGTAAGGGGGGTAGAGGTATTAAGGACAATAAAATAAGTAGAGTATATAATTAAGTATAAAAGTTGCTTGTTACATTTCTCCTTTTCCTTTTCCTCCTCTTCTTCCCTCTCTTCTTCCTCCTTCTTTGTCTGTCTGATTCCTCATCTGTAACACAAGAAAGGCAGCCTATATGTTCCTGGGGTTTTTCCTCAAGATGAAAATGCAGCCAGCTATGAGTAAGACCTGCCTTGCTGCCTCCTTCTCTCCAGAGTGTCAAATAACAAAGCCCCCCCAAGTCACGGCTTCATTAGGAACATCCCCCACCCCTATTCCACAAGTCCCTCCCATCAGAGGCAGTGACTCTCGAGCATGTCCCCATTTGTTTCCATCTCCTTCCTTTAGGTTCTTACCCGTGAGTGTCAGTCACTCCAGCCCCTGTACAGTGTAGACTGCACATAGCCCCATGTCACTCCCCACCCAGGAACATAGTGCAAAGCTTTGCTCCTCCATTAGCACTCCACAAACACATGGACAAAAATCAGACAAATTTCACACAGCCAACCTTTGTCACTGCCTTTCCTCCTGAGTCCCTCTGCAGAACAGCTCTGCTGAGTCTTTTTCCCCAAGTCCTGGGACATCCAGGACTATGGTGTCAAGTGCAACAGCTGGCCATGATTTCCCTTCCTGTCTATTTTTGGAGAATCTTTGATACTGAGTTCAAACACTTACCAGGTGTCTAGCTGCGAGGCCAGCTGTGAGTTATTTGGCCTCTTTGGGCCTCATGCTGCTGTATGAGCAGAGTAGAGACGATGGTATTCACCTTGCAGGCTTTTTCCAAGATTTCAGATGATCGGCACAAAACGTCTTTGATACAGTTAATACAGGTGGCAGCATTCTTATCGTGAAGGCTCTTCTAAAGAAACACCCACTCCTGTAGTTGTTTCCTTACTGGGCAGATGGCTGTCCTTTCTTACTCCATGAGGTCTTTAGGTGGACTGAGAAATCCAGAAAAATCTCAAGCAGATGCCACTAGGCTATCTAAGAAACCAGAAGTCCCCTCCAGCTTGTAACACTTGTCATCTCTCTGAAGACTCAAGAAAGTACAGGGGTGGTCACCTCATGGGACATTGCATTAGTTTGTGTTACATCACTTTGACAAAGTACCTGCAACAAAAGAAAAGTATAAGGGGGCATGGGGATCTGAATGACAAGAGGAGCCCCCATGGCCTGGTAGGGAGCGGCATCATTGGAGGTGTGGCCTTGTTGGAATAGGTGTGGCTTTGTTGGAGAAAGTGTGTCCCTGGGGGGAGGGGACTAGGGAACTCAGAGGTTTCAGAAGCTGAAGCCAGGGCTAGTGGCTCATTCCCTCTTCCCACTGCCTGAGGATCCAGATGTAGAATCCTCAGCTACCTCTCCATCACCATGTCTGCCTGTATGTTTTCCTCCATAGTGATAATGGACTAAACCTCTGCACTGTAAGCCATCCCCAATTAAATGCTTCCCTTTATAAGAGTTGCTGTGGTCTCTTCACAGCAATAAGACAGTGACTAAGGCAGAGGGAAAGGTTTATTTTGATTCTTTGCTTCAGAGCATGGTTGCTTGGCTCTGTGACTTTGGGGCTATAAGGGCAGAGTACCTTGTAGTAGGAGCATGTGACAGAGAAGACCTGCTTATCTCATGACTCCAGCAAGCAAAGAAAGAGACAGGAAGGAGCTGAGGTCCCAATCCACTTTAATGATATGCCCTCAGTAACCTAACTTTTTCAAATCCTAAAGGTCCCACCACATCCCAACAGTGCCAAAAGCTGGTGACATTCTAAAGTTCTAGGCATCTAACCTTTTGAGAGTTTAACATGGTGTGGTTGTCTACAAAGTTTTTGTTTGAGAATTGCACAATTGGCTTACAAAAAAATAATTCTGGTTCAAAAATGTCACAAAGATGTCTAATATCGTGTATGCTAGTAAAAAGTTAAAAGGTCTCAAAAACATCTCATAAAGTTGTAATTAAATTTATGAGTTTGGGCTTCATTCATAGCTATCCTGAGAGGCATGCAGACCATTGGCCCAGACAACCTTCTTTGTCTTAAAGGTACAGCAGATCCCAGAACCTTGTTTCTTTGTTCTTTTTTGAGCCCCATGCCTGCTTTTGACCTAGATAAGTCTAGGCATGCCTTTAGGAGGATGTGCGCCCTGTATTTGCAGAGACTAGCATAAGCAGAGCCTACAGTCAGGGGTCACTTCAGGAGCACGTGCCTAATCCCCACTGATACGTGGGTGAGTTAAAAAATGAACAAGTTAGTTGGGTGTTGGAAAACAGAGACGCTGGAACATTCAGCCTCATCCTCCCTGTAGAACAATAAGGGCACCATGAGCAGAGAAGATTCTGAAGAGAAAACAGCTTTCAGCAAAAGCCGGAACTAGAGGCCCAACTGTGAGCAGACCAATGTCCAAGGCCAGGCTGCAGGCGCCAATCCCTGCTCAGAGCCTGGGCCACTGCCGGGAGCAATCATGCATGTTACCTCAGCAGTCCAGGCCACGCTGAGCCCTGCCAGCTTACCTTCAACTACCAGGGCCAACTGGCCTTACCAATCAGCTCTCTCTAGTTCCCACCCTTCCTTGACACTGGGGGTCTGGTGTTCAACTCTAACCACGCAGTGAACAAAGTCAAGAAAACTCAAAAAAAGCAACCCCATTCTTCTGGCTAAGGAAGGGACCACATCATCAGGACCATCTCTTGACTCTGATGAAGTAGTTGTGTATGATTCTGTAGTTTTGTAGGACTGGCTTTTCTCTTAGTGGGTGCCACACCTACCCTTCAGATCTACCCTCAGCAGCCTGGGCAAGTTCTACAGAGCCAAACCACAGGTCCATTTTCTGAGTATGCTTGACAAGTCTTTATTGTTGGCTAGGATAGAAATGGGCCACACCTTCTCAGCTCATCCTTAATTGTTGTGGCTGTATTTTAGAATATTTTTATTGTGGTGCTAGGGATACAACCCAGGGCTTTGAGCCACACCCAGCCTCCCATTCTCCTTCAAATGCCTCTGTTCCTTTCCTATGATAAGATCCAGAGTTAAAGTTCCTGCTACAGATGACTGACGCTTGAGAGACACAATGTTTCAGCAATGTAGGACTGCAAGATCCCAGGACACTGCATTGTCCAGCACCTGGCCCCCATCCTTGGTGTTGATCTCTTAAAGGAAATACTAGGTAGCTGTCCTTGGCTCTGTCTCTCACAGGCTTTGTGTTTGTGGAGAGGACAACGTTGCCCTGTTTCCAGGTTTTCTCACAGGTAAATGCAACAGCAATAACTATAGCTATGAAGTTGTTGGAGGAACCAAATGAGGTCATGTCCATGCAAATACTCTGTGAACAGCACCAAGCTATGCAAAGGCCAAGTGCTGGAGTAATATTGTCAGAAGCAGGTGATGTATCGGTTCTTTTTTTGGGGAAAAAAAAATCTCTTTTGGAGAGGAATCCCCTTTTCATGTTGATGGTTGCCACCCAGAGGCAAAGAAGTTCTCCATGTTGCTTTAACATGTCTCAAGTTTGGTTCTTGCTATAGTCACAAAGTTAGAGCCTTTAAAAACTCATGGTGAAATTTTTTAATTATAATTTTTTATCTTCTGGGGTTATAATATAATTACATTATTTCCCCCCTTTCTCTCTCCAATCCCTTCCTTGCTGCCTTTCAGACTCATGGCCTCTTTCTCTTTAATTGTTGTTGTTATTGGTGTGTTTGTGTGTGTTCCTAAATATATAAATATAACCCACTCAGTCCATATGTTATTATTCATGTGGCTATGTTTTCAGAGCTGACCGTTAGTATTGATTAATCAGTTGGTGTGCTCTTCCCTGGGGAAGACTATTTCTCCCACTCTCTGCATTACTTAGTTGCCTGTAGTTCTTTGTGTAGGGTTGAACTTTGTGAGCTTCTCCCTTCTACATGAGCACGTCTATTGATATGGTCTTTGTACAGCTATGTTTAAGCAGTGATTGGTGAGATTTCAGGGTATAATAAGAGAAGAGGGTTCATCAAGAAAGCCTTCTTCTCCAAGCACCGTGTAGCTTTTCTGACCCAATTTCTAAGATACAGTTTTATAGATACCTTGGATCTTGCAATCTTTTTGCCCCCTCTTCTGAAAAGATCCCTCAGCCTAAGGTCCAGGCATTGGGACTGAGTTCTACAGCTGCATTTTAATGGGTTGTAACTTTCTTTAACAGTCTTCAGCTGTTGGAAAGAGAAGTTTCCTGTATGAGAGGTGTCATGTTGAGAATTCATCCCCAACATTGTATATGATAGAGGTTGGGACTTTGCAAGGTCGTGAGGGTGGGGCCCTGTGATGGCACTGTGGCTTTATAAGAGATAAAGGGAACATATATCCAAGTCAACACTTTCATCCTGTCTTAACCTTGTAATAAGAGAAGAGGGCTCATTAACAAGACAGTCTTCCCCAAGCACAGCCTTCTAACCTGAATAAACCTGTATTCCTAATAAATCATCCAACCTGTGTTATTCATTTATACCAACAGAAAGCAGACTATTTTAGTCCTAAGAAAATGAGCATAAATTGGTCATTGCTGCCTTAAAAGACAAGAAAAAAGCTCAACAAGAGGACAGCAGGCCACATCCTAGGTTCCCAAGCAGTGTGTGTCTCATCAGCTCCAACTCTACAAACAGTCAGCTCTTCTTGGTAAGGTCTCATCACGGAAGTGTAATGATAAACACATCATGGCATGTTCATTTGTTCGATACCTGTTTATCAAAGCCTTTTCTGCCATCTGCCCTGTCTGGGGCATGGAGAGATGTCACCACTGAGAAAGGTGACAGGATATACTTCAAATGAAATTGCAGGGAGTGGTGGCACATGCCTTTAATCCCAGCACTTGAAAGGCAGAGGCAGGTGGATCTCTGAGTTCAAGGCCAGACTGGTCTACAAAGCAAGTCCGGGACAGTCAAGCTACACAAACAAACAAACAAACAAACAAACAAAGAAGAAGGAGGAGGAGGGGGGAGGAGGAGAAGAAGAAGGAGGAGGAAAACCAACTTGTCAGGTCCTTCAAACTAGAAGCAGCAACCACTATATCATTTAACACCCACAAGTGAAATTACTTAGATAATAAATTTATGGACATCACAAACCCACTGTGACAGATAAATCTATGAGGCATAGAGGTACCAACAGGTACCCAGAACCCTGGGGACACTGTTTCCAAAGGGGTTTACTTCACTTTGGTTTTTATTTTATGTGTCTGCTTATCAGTAACATCATAAAGTCATTGAGAGACACCCAGTCTCTAGGATCTAGGACCCTGGGGCATCCCCACTGACATGTACACTCTGGCTTGAATGTGGAGCTGGTGAGGCTGGTGTTCCCGGAGAGGTCATGGAAGCTCCAGACCTTCTTCCTCTGTGCCATGGTCTGGGCAGCTCTTCCTGTGTGTGTGCTCCATAACACCCTTTGTAATCAACCAGTCCAGGCAGAACGTCCCTCAACTCTACCCCTCACCCAAGAAAAGCTTCCCTGGTACATTTATCAGTCCTACAAAGTGTATGAGAACACATATTCCTCTTGGTCAAGATGAAAGCAGAGTACCTGAATCCTTGGGATAGAGAAGGGCAGCCATTTCCATGGCTTTCTACACCTTGGACCTTTTTCAAGCCAGATCCCTCTGGAAATCATGCAATCTCACTTCCTTGCCTTTCCATACCCATAATGCTAAGCCAGGCGGACAGCCTGGACTGTAGTCCCAGCCTCCTCTTCCACCACCAGCAGCCCACTAAGGGAATCCTGAAGGTGAGGTTGGAGAATGCCCAGGTCTCAGCACGTAGCAGCAGTAAGCAAGCCTTCCTGCCCGGAAATGCTGTGTCTGGAGGCCAAGTCTCAGAAGTGCTTGTTTAACTGGCCGGTGGCAAGCCCCCTTCTGGGCCATTCTACTGGGCGGCAGGTGTGTGGGGGCGGTCATTTGCCAACCACATAGTGGGCTGGATGCTCCACTAGACCACAAGTGGCGCGGAGAGGAAGCAGGGTGCACATGAAGGCAGATGGGAAGTGACTGTGGGGAAAAGGGCAGGTAGAGCAAATAAGAGGTGGAAGGGACAGCCTTTGTGAAAATAAACAAGGAATAGTAAACATCCAAGGTGACTGTGAGGAGAGAGAAACACCTCATCTCTCATTGGTGCCCTCCACCAACTCCACCCAGGAGGGTTTGCTTTCTAGTTCTTGGAGAACCAAATGGTTAAAGGCAGCAAGGATTCTGAAAGACATAGTTTTGGAAAAAATAATTGACCTTCTTGAAGGTATAATTTAGAAAGGCTAAGAGCACGGTTCTGGTCTAAGGTAGACTGTTTGCTTAGCATTTCTGATCCCCAGATTCCATCCATGGGAAGGAAGGGGAGAGCTGGAGGTGGGAGGGGAGAGAACCAAAGACTACCCAAAGGCGAATTGTTTAACATCTGGGGATTCAATTGGAAATACACAAATAATCCAAATACATGGATTTTTTTTTTTTAGAGACAGTGAAAGCACTCTGTAAAGTAGTTTAATGATGGAGACATAACATTGCAGATCTGCACAAACTCACAGAACATAGACAAATCCATGAGTGAATGAGCTCTACCTTAAACTACGGAGTCTGGGTGACAGTGGCAGGCACCCTGCACTGTGATAAGTACACCGGTCTGGTCCAAGAATGCAGACAGCAATGGAATCATAGGACAGGTGTAGAGATGTGGAGATTTAACCCAGACAGACAGAAGAGTGGCATGACCATGCCCATTGACTTTACTAGAGTGATGTAGTCAGCTGTTCAAGAAATGAGAGTGGTGGAGGGTGGGCTGCAGGCATGTGGTACTGTACTCCCCTGGCAAGTGCAAGATCCTCAGTTTGACCCCCAATGCTAGAAGAACAATGTGTTCTATGATAATATACAAAAACAGGTACGTAAACTACCTTTGTCAACCAAGAGAAGCCTAAAGTAGTAGGTATACACTGGTGTCAGAATGCATACAGGTTCGACTTCAGGGCTTAGAAATAAACGTGGAAATCTATAAACAGAAGCAACTTTAGCTTCGTGTCATTTCCCTGTCAAGCACTTAAGGCCACAATACACACCGAACTTGAAGGAGAAGAGAGGATGTGGTATAAGCCAAGAGAACTTGGCAGATCCAGAATGGAGTAAGAATGGTTTTCCTAGCCTCCCCCTTCCCCTGTCCTTTGTCCTGGCATTGCCATCTTCATTTCTCATTTATATTTTTTCATCTTTGATGAGAAAGACCAAATGTCTATAACCCAGGTTCTGGACATTTCCATGAGAGCAGGCCCCATGTCTAATGTCCCTCAGAGCAGACTTGTGGGAGAGAGAAAACACATGCCACAGGCCCAGTCTGGGTTCTCCATTGGCAGCAGGTCCCAGGGCCCCTGATCCAAATGTGGGCTCCCCTGGTCCAGTCACAAAGCATCCGTAACCTCTCCAAGCAGCCCTCTGGCAGAGGGAAGCAACCCATGAGCTCAGGAAGCTAATGACCTTGAAACTATCCATTTATCTTGGCCTTCCCCCTCCGTGAGAGATGCCACAAAAAGTGCCAGTCTCTCTCTTTCTCTCCGAAGAAGAATGAACACCGCCAGAAAGCCATGCCTCAGCCACACTTCTCCTCCTGGGCCAAGCCCAGGGCTGGAATATCGACGGAGCCAGAGATGAGAGTAAATCACTCTCTATCATTCCCGAGCCCTCCACCTTGGGGAGAGCTCACCTGAGGTCTGCGTCAGAGCCTAATGTCTGTCAGCTTCTCCATAAATCTTCATAAGTAGACAGTGTTGCTTCCTAACAAACCTGCTTGGAGCCAGAGACCAGTGACAACTCTTCCAAGCCAAGGTGAGCAGGCAGTCAGCGGTGGACAGCACAGCCCCCAGCCACCTTTAGCTTCCTATCAAGAGAAGGAGGAAGGTGCCTACTACAAGGAATTGGAGCCTCTGAAACCCATCACTCCTCTCAGCTGCCCAGCATCTGCTTCGGTGGCTGCCCTCACCCTGGCACGGGAACTTCAGATTCCCGCTGGGCCCAGCTGAAGCCAAGACTGGCACCGAGAGACTCCCCTTTGTTCATGGTGCTGGCCACTTGGGTGTAGGATGTTTCCTTTCCTCACTCCCATAGCATTCAATGGGATTTGGGTTAAATACCAATTGACGGACTATGGCTGGGTTGAGAAGGCAACTTGTCCCAGCCTGGAATACAAACAAACAAAAAGACCAAAATCAACAAAGAAAACTGAATGCCTGTACTCTTGGAAACAGCACAGCCAATTTGGAGATAAGGAAATGCCCCTCCCGCTAGTAACTTCGTCTTGCATTTAGGAAGTCCTCCGTGTGTTTTCCTTTGCTTCCCCACTAAAGCTGTGTTTGTCTTCTCTAGTGGACTCACAACTCGGAGGTTATCCAGGATGCCTTTCCTTTTGAGTCTTGGGTATCTCATCTCCAGTGGCATCCAAAGGGGATGTTGGGAAGAGGGAAAAGGACCAGAAACTGAAGTGATGGTCTCCCATCCAAATTGCTAGAATATATATATATCCTAAGTGTGTAAGTTGTCAGGTAAATCCACAGTTTTAGGGTACATGAAAAGGTTAGTCAGTCCGTTTGCTACTGTACTGGTGTGTGAAAGGAGTAAATTAATCCTTCCATATGATGTCTGAATAGGTTATTATAAGGTGCTTAGAGATTTGGCAGGCTAAGACCCATCTTTCTTTCAAGATGCTAAGAAAATAAATGTAAATGCAGGAAACACGGCATGTGGGGCTTCTGCTGTCCAAATTCATAATCTGAATGTCAGTGCAGTATTTAGGAAAAGTTATGCACAAGAACAAGGGTACAGGGTCCTCACTGTAGTCGGTTCTGCTTCTGACCCTCCAGTTAGTCTCATTTGATCCCAAGGGACTTGAGGCTTGATCACCTTCCAGTCCTTCAGCCCTTTGTCTTATTTGAAGACTGGTTTTTGTCTTCTAATGAAAACCAACTTGACCTAATTTTGAACCAAGAGGAGAATTTATTAAAAAGTTACTGGGTCATCTCACAGGACCCACAGGCTGTGGGGCCTCTCCAAGAGCACAAATAGGAACTGGAAAGTTGTCAAGAATCCAGGCTGTGCTCTTGTTCTGTTTGTTTTTCTCTGTTCCCTGTTCACTCTACTCTTCTCTAGCGGTTGGCTTTCTCTCTTGCCCCTTTCACTCAGAGTCGGGGAAGGGAAACCTAATGGAGTTTCTTCATTCATTCCATTCCACAGTGAGAGAATGGCAACCCCTAAATTAGAGTTTCACTCTGAGAAAAACAAAAGACAAACATAATAGATACCCCTGAGCTCCTTCTTGTGGTTCCTTTAAGTTGGTTGGTTTTGCTCCTTTCTCAAAGCATCCTGTTCTTGTTCAGTGAATGTGATGTTTCTCATCTCTCATCTATGACACTAATCCAGTGTTTGTGTTATTTTTTAGTTTTCAACTTTCTATTGTATGCCTTTAATTCTCTCACACTTCCCCTAGGCTCAGTCTATTAGGTTCCATTCTGCTTGTCTTAATTCCACTCATTAAACTCTGAGGTTGGTTAATGTCTTTGTCTATGTCTATTTAAAGGTAGAAGATCTATTGTCCTTGTTTGTGGGTAACTGGCTGTCTTTCCCCTCCTGTGGCATGCATATGTGTACTTTCCTGCTCATTTACAAAAGACATGTTTGGCTGGGAAAAAAATTATAGATTTGAGCACTTGGTGGTTTTTTTTAATTTTATTATTTATTTGTGTTTATGTCTTTAGGTGAGTGTATGCATGTATGTTCAGGTGCCCACAGACATCAGAAAAGGTCATAGGATCTCCTGAAGCTGAAGCTGGAGTAGTTACAGGTGGTTGCCACCCAGGGTGGGTGCTGGGAACTGAATTTGGGGTCTCTGGAAGAGCAAGATGCATTCCTAACCATTGAACAATCTCTACAGTACCATGAACATTTTCTCAGTGGCAGGCTTCACTTCAAAGCAAGCAAAGGAAGGGATATCTTGCTGCAACACCAGATTTCAGGCTGGAAATACTTCTAGATAAGGAGTGGAGAAGCTGGACTCCCAGGTACTATCATTCACTCTAGGAGTCCCAGATCTCTTTAGGTTGTATACCCCTTTTGCTCATCTGAGCTGTCTTCCAGAACATGGGCACGGGATAGGAGTATGGCCAGCCAATCAGCATGTACATTCTGTGTTTACCAGACGAGCATAATAGAGGCATTCCTGGTTTCTGTTGAAGCAGGTAACATTCACTGTAATAATAACCTCCTGGGTTGTCCAGATCAGCATCTCTCAGCAGTCTTCTAGGCTCTCTTTAAATTCCAGGTATTTGTTGAAAAACTCTGCCTACTGATGATGATTTCCATATTTATAGACCTAGTCCTTTATGTTTTATTAGGCCTTCAAGAGGGAGAAGAGAAAAACACACTCTCATTTAACCTCCTTGAAAAAGAATTAGTAAATTCCAATTTCAATTTTAAAACTGGGACTGATTGTTCCACCTCTAACCAATAAGCAGAATGAGAGGAGCTCATGGTTGCCAAGGTGGTTCTCAGCAGGGTTCAGTGTAAAATGGAGAGAGGACTCTAGAGAATCCACAGAACATGAGTTCTAAGAGCTCAGGATTTTGCTGCATTACTGGGCTTTCATTCCTACAGAGACCAGTCCCATATAACTCTCTCATTTTATCTAAAACAGGATGAGGTCCAGTTGTGGGTTGGTAAATGTTTAAGAAAAGACTCTCTGCTGGGATAGAGGGTCAGATTCCTCACCTGCAGAATTTGAAATGTGATGTGCAAAGACTCCTTCTGTAGTGTATTCCAAGTTGTGTGCATGAAGCCATAGAAATTGGAGTGAGGAAAATATGCATGGAATTGACTCATGAACAATTGTGTGCACAAACCCCCCAGCACACTCATGGCTAGGTCAGAGTCTACTGTACAGTGCTGGCCAGAGCTCTACCAGGTAATAAAGTAGGTGGAATTCATTAACAGTCGTTGGTTATAGGCTGCAGAGATGGTCCAGTGGGTGAGATGAGGACCCATGTGAAAGGTGGTGTATGTCTAGTTCCAAGGCTGAAGAGGCAGAGACAGATCTTTGGAGCTCACTGGCCAGCCAATATAGCAAACAGATGGGCTCCAGGTTCAGTGAGAGACTCTGTCTCAAAAATTAATGTGGAGAGCAATTGATGAAGACTCCCAGTAATATTCTATTCTCCCCTCCACATATATACACATGTGTATGCACCCACACAAACACACAATCATCATAAACACATACACACACACTACACACAAAGAATTGTTGATCACAAAGAATAGAATCTAAACACAGTTAGATCAAGCACATGGAGAAATGTGTTGCTGAAAGCCTGAAACAGATTGTGAAATCAAAGGAAGAGAAGAATGACAGCAACTTGGGGAGCACCAACGGGCTCAGGTGACCTCCAGTGCAGTACTTATCCCCACCTCCTCTCCAGACTTCTACCATTTTGGATTAAGTGTTGTTTAGTTTAGTTTTGAACAGTCTTAGGTAACCAAGGATATCCTTGAATTCACTAGTTAAAGACAAGCTTGAACTGCTCTTCTAGCCTCTCCCTTCAAGTGCTAGGATTACAGATACACCAGTGTGCAGAACTGATGTTGGAAGCCAGGGCCTCACGGACACTTGGCAACATTCTAGCAACTGAGCCACATCCCGGTTCTGTGGGTCCCACCATTTTTATGACTTGACTTCTATTCCCAATCTCCAACTCTAGATGACTTTCCAGATAAAAGATCTGACTGCTCTCAAAATAGATGTCTCGGGTTTGGGATGAAGCTCAGTGGCAGAGCATGTATGTAACATACATGTGACACCAGGTTTTACTTCCAACACTAAAAACAAATCTCTAATCTGATGGCAGTGACCTTTGGAAAAAAATGCTTCCAAAGGAAAATTTTTTTACCACATAATCTGTAGGGTGCAAAAGGAAACTGTGTATGGTCTTTTGTTTAACAATGACTTTAAAATGTCAGAATGACACAGTGGAGCATTACATGAGGGTGGTGAGCTATTTCAGGAAGAGACAGACCCATATAACAACAGAGGTCATATATCCATGATGTCTTTGGCAAGAGGCTTACTCCTGTAGTCAACTGTAACTTCTGTATTAGGTTCTCTCTCTTACTCATCTTGAATTTTTTTACTTGGGAGTGGCACATAACATAAAAGTTGAGTCTGTGCTAGACTAGGAAGTGAGGCTTGCCAACTACCACATGAGTGGGTGTGGAAGAAGATGACACACTCTTCTTACTCCTACCCTCCCAACAGGCCCTCTGATGATGACAGCCTTGGATGATACAGTCAATGTCATGAGAGACCTTGCTTCACAGTCTCCCAGCTAGCATTTGCCTGGGTTCCCAACACCCATTGAGTGAAGAGATAATGTTAGGTATTCTGTTATAACTTTGTTTATGCAAGTTTGTTATAAAGTGGTGGTCATTCCTTGTGGTCTTTGA
Source organism: Lophiomys imhausi (assembly GCA_907164525.1). NCBI lineage: Eukaryota > Metazoa > Chordata > Mammalia > Rodentia > Muridae > Lophiomys > Lophiomys imhausi. Next base: position 1,937,879 of record CAJQZJ010034210.1, on the reverse strand, counting down.
TGATATGCTGTTATTTGTACATGTGCAGCTGTACATGTGAATGGGATGTGTCCTCTCGTTTTCACTAAATTTCCACTAAATTTGGACAAAAGGTTTTTTAAATATTCCCACAAAGAAAATGAAAGTTGAGGTACAAACTGAATCCTAAGAAAATGGCTCTTTAGTGAACACATTTTAAGGGGGAAATAACAGCTATTAATCAAATTTGGCAAAATGGTGCCAAGAATGTTAACATTTTTGTTGTTGGTTTGGATTATTTTTGTTTGTTTGAGATTGGGATCTCACTATGTAGCCCTGGCTGGCCTTGAACTCACAGAGATAAGCCTGCCTCTTGAGTGCTAGGATTAAAGTATGCAACACTACATCCAGCCAGCATTTTTGAATTACGGACTTACCATTCCCTTGAAATGTTAGGTAATAGTGCTAGTACGTGTAGAAAAGTTGTAAGTAGGGCTGGAGAGATGGCTCAGTGGTTAAGAGCACTGTCTGCTCTTGCAGAGGTCCCGAGTTCGATTCCCAGCAACCACATGGTGGTTTAAAACCATCTATACTTAGATGCCAGGTGTATGAAGATAAAAGCACTCACATATGTAAAATGAATAAATAAATCTTTAAACAAAAAGAAAAGAAAAGAAAAGTTGTAAGTAGGCAAATATTTATATATTTGTGCATATTCAAAAGTAGTTCCTGGATGGATTTCATGATCAAAAAATTTGCTAACTGCTAAGTCCCTGCTTTGAAGAGGGCAACAGGAAGCACCTGTCCTTGGTTGTGATTTCACTGGGTTGCAGCAGCATTATGATGGTAGTGGCCCAGTGGCCTAGCCTCGGACAGCAGCCTAGAGTGACAAGGCACTAAAAATATTCAGGACACCAAAAAGCACTTTGTGATGATGGGAGCTGCACTCCTCACACTTGCCCATAATGGGACCTCACCCTCCAATGAACAGTGAAATAAATAACTACAGAACACTGGGAATCTTTATGAAGACTCACATCAGGCTGCATTTTTAAGGATATTGAAAAATATACTATTCAGAAAAAAATTAAAGTACATATACATTGCATAATAAATGAGTGGAAATATTTTTAGATTACATTACTAATTCTTTGGGAAATTTATGCAATTTATTTAATCACATTCACACACACACACACACACACACACACACACACACACGCACACAGCTCTTCTTATATCCTCTGTACCTCCATACCTACCCAGACCTACCAGGGGCCACATCCTTAAAGAAAACTAGCTCTTCCTCACCCAGCAGCTATCAACTGCCAACGGCTCCTCAGCTGAGGGTGGTGCTTTGTGCCCACCTCCTCCCCTCTGTGGTAGGATTTTGCCTGGATTGAGCTTTTACAGGTCCTGTGTGTGCTGTGAGGTCATACATGCAACTGCCCAGGTGTGCCCAGAAAACAGATTCCTTTGGCCACACACCACCCGGAGCATTACAGGCAGAGCTCTTACAGTCTTTCTGCTTCCTCTTCTGCAATGATCCCTGAGCCTTGAGGGGAGGGGTGGTCATTTAGGGCTGCACCTTCAAAGTCTCATTTTCTGCCCTTGACCAGTTATGGGTCTCTGTGTTAAGCGTGATCTGCTACAAGAAGATGCTCCTCTAGTGAAGGTTAAGAGATTTACTAATGTATGCCAATAAGTCGTTATTTATTTCACTATTATGTTTATTTAGCAGAAAAACTTTAGTAGTTCTTGCCTAGGGCCCCTGACCTATCTAGTCAGGTTAGTATATACTGAAGAGGCAGAAGAAGGAGGAACATGGATAGAAACCTTATTGCATGGATTTTTAAGTATTTATTTTTATTTTACGTATATGGATTCTTGACAGCATGTATGTCTGTTCATTATGTCATGTGACATGCATGTGTTGCCACCAGAAGCCAGAAGAAGCATCAGATCCTCTGGAATCAGAGTAACAGATGGTTGTTAGCAGCCATGTGGGTGCTGAGAATCTCAAACCTGGGCCCTCAGAAGAGCAGTCAGTGCTCTTACCACTGAGCCATCTCTTCAGCCCCTTTGCATGATTCTTAGATCTACTGTTCATACCTATTGTGAATAGCTGCATTTATTTTTAATGATAATTGGTCTTCCTTTGCAAGAACACCCAGTTTATATAAGTAAAATGTGATATATATATATAGACACACAATGGAGTATTATTTCAATATTAAAAAAATTATCATTTTCAGCAACATAAATGGAACTGGAGGACACTCACTATATTAAGTGAAATAATCCAGGCACAGAAAGATAAACACTACATGCTCTCATTTGTGTGTGGAAGCTAAGAAACTGACCTCATAGAAGTAAGGAATAGAATGGTAGTGACCAGAGGTTATGAAGGATTTGGGGAAGGAAAAGATGGAGAAGGGGCCATGAATGGGTGCAGGGGTACCATTGAATAGAATGAATAACTTTTAATTATGATTGATAACCATTAACTGTAGTCTTTCAAAATAGCTTAGAAGGGAGAATGATGAATATTCCCAGCACAAAGATAAAGATCTAGGGGGTGGATACACTAGTTACTCACATCTAACCATCACCTTATCATGCATGTAATGAAACATCGTGGTGTTTTCCATAAATAAGCACAATTACTAAGTGATAATTAAAACTTTAAATTAAAAATAGTGCATTCATTCTTTCTTGTAGAAGGACATTTGGCTTGGTTTTCAGTTATTATAAACTGATTGTGCAGACGTAGGTCCTTGAACACACACACGAATTTCTCTAAGACTGGAGTCGTGGAAGTGCTGAATGATGGCTACATCTTAAACCATGGTGGGTGCACACCACCAGGCAGTTATGTCAGCTTGCCCCCTGCCCTCACTAGCGACTTGCAGGACTTCCTACACATGGTCACCAACTGACTTTGGCATCCTATGTTGTCAAAATTACCCTATTGCCGACCTCAGAGGTGTTAGCTCTCTGTGGCATCTCGTTGTGTTATCTTGAGTTTTATCTCTTTGTGATTTTAATTTGCATTTCCCTCAATAATAAAGAGCTTTACACATATGGATTGGCCATCTAGATGTCTTCCTGAGTAATTTGCTGGGACTTATTACATGCATCTTTAACACTCGAACCTTAAGGAGAGCATGCACATATTTCTTCCATGAAGATATGTTGTTACTGTCTAAAATCTGAGATTTTTGACCCATCACATTTAAGTCTTTAGCTAGACTCTGTTGTCATAAAGGCATCCTTTTCCCTCTGGCCTGTCATCGTCCTCTGTTAGGTGTTCAGTGTCCCTTTCTGCCTTTCTTGTTCTGTTCCCCTGATTTATCTGTCTCCCCCTGAGCTAACAACGGAGTCTAGTTGAGATCTGGGTCAAGATTAGAAAACACGGTATCTACAAATCAATTGAGGGTGATCAGTATCTTTACAAAATTAGTCTTCTCATTGATGGATATGGTATACTTCTCACTTTCTGCTCCATTCAGTATTTTGTGATATCACAACATATGTATTTGGTTTTCATTCATGGCTCTTGGCTCATAGCTCCCTTCCTACAGCAGGGAATTTCTCTTCCCCAAGGCAAACCATATAAAGTCTGATATTGTCTCACCTTACTATCTCAAAAATTACCATCAAAAACTTCTCTGACCTGCCCATGTAGGACAGTATATCACAAGACCTTTCTCATTCCAGAGGGTGTTATCCCTTGCCCTGGGTACAGAGATGCCTCAGAGAAAAGCCAAGACGATTGTGAATAAGTAGACCTTGCTGGGTCCCCCCGCCCCCATAAGCTATTCACAATCACACCTATGCAATGAAGTCTCCATGCAAACCTAGAAGGCCACCCTCCCTGTGCCTCACTTCATATGTGACCATCACAATGCCTTTTATACTGAACCATGAGCAGTGCCCTGAGCCACTCAGACTCCATTGAAGCAGAAGAGTGGCGTGTGTGAATCTTAATTTACAGAAGCACCTGTAAAACCAACCTGGACATCCTCACTAGTAAATACTCAACAATACTCACCTTTCATACTTATGTGGAAGCAGAAATAAATTTGTTATTTCAAACAACAACAACAAGCCAAATGTCACCAAAAGTGGGGAGGAGACTGTCTTGGTCCCTGATCCCTTAGCATGTGGGATCTGTCACTGTCTCTAAGAGGGCAGAGTCAGAAATGACCTGGATTAGAGGGCAGAGTGTGGTATCTGGTGCGGGATTAATTACTTATTTGCCAGGGGGACAAAATCCTACTCTTCGGGAAATCACAGAAGGGAGTGTAGTTGGAGGAACCAAGTCTGAGTTGTTCTTTACTTCCATGTATCAGATTTCTCAATGAGCCTCTAAAATGTCATCCATAGATGTCTCATATATATATATATGCCATGTCATATATGTGTGTGTGTGTTGTGTATCTTAAATTATATTTTGTTTCTGCTTTATGGGAATACAGCTGACATTGCATCTGCTCTAGATTGGATCTTGAAAGCATCCCAAAGGCCCACCTATGTGTTAGTTAGTACCTAGCATGGCTGTGTACCCCAAAGTTAGTACCTAGCATGACTATACAAGGAGGTGATGGGTCCCATAAGAACTAGAGCCTAATGGAAAGTGTACTCACAGGGGCATGTCCTGAAAGGAGATTATGGAACTCTAGCCTGTCCTCCTCCCTTCTGCTTCCTGACCATGGTGGGAGACACTGCTCTGTGCCTTTACCTCCCTAAAGGCCCAAAAGCATTGGAGCCAACTAACCATGGCCAGAAATCTTCAGAACTATGAGCCATGGCATACCCTTTTCTCTCTGGATCTCAGATATTTGCTATAATAACAGAGTTGGCTAACACAACATCCAACAGTTTTGGTCATATACTTTATTAATTCTAAAACATTATCTGTATTTTACGTTGGGTTTCCTATTAACATGTGTTACTTTGTTTCCCTTCCTCTGTGTTAGTGCACTCCCTATAGCTGCCACTACTGTGTTTATTATTATATTCTTTATGCATGTATCTTATACTTACAATGCTGTCAGCTCAGGGAGGAATGGTATATTAGTTACTTTTCCACGGGTGTGATAAAGCACCATGACCAAAAGCAATTTTCAGAAGAATCCATTTTGGCTTACAGTTTCAAAGGGAGGCGTCCTTCACAGCATGGGAGAGGCGTGGCAGGAAGTGGCAGGCAAGATGGCAGAAGCAGGACGTTGAAATCTTTCATGATAAGTATGGAGTAGAGAGTGAACCGGAAGTGGAGTGAGGTTATAAGCTCTCAAAGCTTGCCCCCAATGACATACTTCCTCCAGCAAGTTACCACCTTCCCAAATGGTACCACCAAGTGGGGGCCAAGTGTTCAAATACCTGAGCCTATGGAGGGACCTTTCTCATTCAAACCACCTCAAGTGGGTTCCTGCTTGTTCAATATGCACTTATTATATGGTAATTGAGCAATCTATTCCATCATCAAATGAGTTATTGTTATTGTTGTTGTGAAAGCAGTCAGCAGTCAATGGACTAGGTAGGAATGAACAGGATGAATACACTCAAAAAGACCACGAAAGGTGCAGACTCTAGAGACCAGCCAAGTAGGAGGACCAAAGGTGGGGCAAAAAGTTGTGTGCATGGCATAATTAACTTTCTTAGGCCTCAAGTATTAGCACTAGATACTTGAAAACTCATACTTCTTCTTAAATAAACTCTGTGAGTGCGTGCGTGCGTGCGTGCGTGCGTGCGTGCGTGCGTGCGTGTGTGTGTGTATGTTATGCTTCTATTGATCTTATCAGAAGGCCTAAATCATACATACTCTTATACTGTCAACCTGCCCAGCTCTGGTCCCAAGGTGGCCTTATTTCCCTGTGCTCCAGTGTGGCCTTTATCAGCTTCTAGAAAATTCCAAGCTTCCTCTCCTGTTTGTACTTTACGTATGTGTTCCTTCTGCCTCAGATGCACTTTGCCCTTCTCTCTGCCTTGTGGATCCTTTCTGTTGGTCTGCTGTAGAAATATGTATTAAATTATTATCTGTATTTATATTGTTAATGGGTTGGTGATGTTAATCCTTAACCTGCCATTATAAATGATCACACTGAGACTTGATGGATTTTAACAGGGCTTAGCCTGGATTGTGTAATATTAGCTCATCTAAGCTATCTTATAATTCTGTTCCCCAAATAAAACCCCATATAATATACATATGTGCCCTGGGCTGTTATTCTCCATGCTATGCTGCTGTTTCTTGCCCTGTGGAGATATGATTCTTCCATCTAACCCATAGCATATCTCCTCCTTCCTCCTCCAGGCTTCTTCCCATGATCCTCTCTCTGCCCCAGAAGCCAGTCAACCCCCCTTTGACACCCCCCACCCTGCCTAACCTCTCTTCCACCCAATCCAGGCTCCAGCATTTTATTCAACCAAACAACTTTAAATTAGGTAGGTGGAGATTTAGACAACAAAGACAATGTCCTTGTCTGAGCAGCAACCAGATCCTGGGACCAGTAATTAGCAACAAAATACAAGCAACTTTCCGATTACTCCAACAGTCTTCGAGATTCCTGTTCAGCAGTCCCTTTCTCAGGGAAGTCTAGCCTTACTTCCAGCACATCACTTAGCACCCCAGTAATATAATATCTGCCACCTGGGCTGGGTCTGATGGCAGAGGCCTTTAATCCTAGCTACCTTTTAGGACAAGGCAAGAAGTTCAAGGCCACCCTGGATAACTTAATAAGACCCTGAATCAAAAGATAAAATTAAAAGGAAAACTGGAGATGTAGCTCAGAGGGAGAGCTCTTGTCAAGCATGCAGAAAGCCCTGGGTTCAATCCTTAACACCCAAGCCAAAACAACAACAAAGAAAAACAAACAAAAACATGTTATTCCTCAACAGCACTAACCACCATAGCAATGTGACTCCTGTGTTCTTTTTGGTCAACTGTCACCCTTCCACTAGACTGTAAACTCTACCAGCATTAAGATTCTGTCTGTCTTGTTCGCTGATGATTTCCCCGAAACACAGCCAGTGCCTTGCCCTCACCAGGCCAGAATTAGTCCCTCCGTGTATAGAAAGCCCCGACCCCCATGGGAGCTCTACTGCTTGTCACCTCCCTCTCTCCCACGTGCCCCCTCCTTGCACCCCAGCCCTCTTCTTCATCCTATCACACAACACATGATGTGGAGCCCCATTTCCTTCCCCTTCTAGTCCGTGGTCTGCCAATTCCAGGTTCATCTTCTTCGCATTCTCAGCACCTTCACAGTACCAGGCTCAGGGGAGGTACTGATATAGTTAGTTTGAGCAAATGAGTAACCACAAATGAATAAGAAATAAGAGTAGACTACGTGTGTGTGTGTGTGTGTGTGTGTGTGTGTGTGTGTGTGTGTGTAACAAGTATTTGAGAGCTCTCTATCATGGAGCATTCTTTGAGACGAAGCTAACTAAATGCAAGTTCTTTATGATAATTCAGTAATTAATCTCTCTCTGCCAGGATCTGAGAAGAGAACACCTGATTGGGAATCAGAGTCTATAGAACACAGCATTCACAGGGAAGATCTGGTGTGGTGTGTGCCATGCATGGATGTGTATGTAATAGCTCAAATACATATATTTTTTCTTCCTCAAAAAAAAAATCTTAGAAAAATAAAGAAAATGTCAGAGCCTTTTAAAGGGCGTGATCACACTGAGTAATAGGCCCTTCCTTGATTTTTACATTATTTCAGTGAAGATGTTTTTATGGCAGTGGTTAAAAATAAAAGACATTTCAGAGCTTCTCAGTAATTGAAGCACTGCAGACTCCTCAGTTTTGTTGTTTTCCCCTAAAATTAATATAATTAATTAAAGCCCAGTGTTAGTCTGATCTACAATCTGTGAGTGAATGAGTCACAGCATCTTATGCTAATGGGGCTGTGCTACATGCTCTTCTCCCAATAAGAACTGCAGAAGCCAGAGCTGTCCTAAGCAAGCAAAGGGTGGAGAGGGGTGGAGGGTGACAGAGTAGAAGAGCTCCCTCGCAGGGCCATAATGTTTTTCATATTGTGTTTGGAGTATAAGAATGAGGGAATAACTTGGAAAGACAACTGCTTTTATCAAGTGTGAGAAATTAGCCTAAGTGAATTTAAATGTAATTGCAGGAGCAGCTGGCAGAGGCTAACGTCTGTTCGGGTGTGCTTTCTCGGGAACTGCACCTCCATTCTGTTCCCTGGGAAAGGATGGGGAAGTCTCAAGATTTACATCTCTGATGTCAACTCTCACAGGCTGCCCTTGGCCTGAGGTCATGTTGGGGATGCACAGGGAGATTGGTCCCTCCCTAGGAGGTTTATCCTGTCCTCCCCACAGTTTTGAAAACAACTTTAATGGACTGCTGGCATTGACCTCTAAAGCTCCAGGTCCTCTGTGGTCCATTTGAATGGAAATTGCTGTCTAGATGGCACTTGATCCAGCATCCTGAGTTCTTCTGGTACATCATGATGGCCTCTCATACTGACTTTAAGAACTAAAGTTCTTGGGCTTGGGATATGGCTCCATTGTTTGAGTACTTGCCTAGCATGCATGAAGTTCTGACTTCAGTCCCCAGCGCTACATGAACCCAGGTATAGTGGTGGTCCCTGTGTATAGCTCCAACACCCAGGAAGTAGAAACAGTAAGGTAAGGAGTTCAAGGTCATCCTCAGCTACATAGTTAGCTGGAGGCCAAATTGGCCCACATTAAACTGTCTCAGAAAAAAAAAAAAAAGGTTTTTTTTTTGTTTTGTTTTGTTTTGTTTTTTAAGATTTCTACTTAGACCAAGCCACTTGCTTTACAGGCTGAGAATGGGAATCTAGAAAAAAAAAAAATGCTCTTCTTGCCAATCTAGTGTTTCCTCCACAATCCCACCAGATGGAACTATACCTCTAAGCCCCAGGCCCATGGTCTCTGTAGGGATAGGAAGCATCCCTCCTAGCTTAGGTACACGCTCACCCTATAATGATCTCCTCAGGTACACCCAACCACACAACGTCCACCACTTTGACACTACCCCAATTTCCTTTCTGTGGGTGAAGATTTTCACTTTTGGAAAGGCAGAATTTCACGCCAGGCACACACCTATAATTCCAGCACTCAGGAGGCAGAGGCAAGTGGATCTCTGAGTTCAAGGCCAGCAGACTCTGAGAGTTCCAGGGGCAGCCGAGGCTGCACACAAAGAAACCTTGTCTCAAAAAAAAAAAAAAAACCAAAAATATCTTGAAGAATTATTTATAGGAGAAGGAGTTCCACAGACAAAAAGGAAAAGCTAAGAAACTGAGACACTAGGAAGGCTCTGGAGCAGAGATAAGATGAGAAGAGGGAACCAAAGTTGCCCCTCAGTGAGAGGTTGCCCTAGCTAATCCCAGCCCTGAACCTACGTTCTGTCATTCCCAAAGCCCTGAGCTACCAGAGAAGCCATCAGGACCTCCTGGGAACCATCTGGCCTCAGCTCTGAGCTGGTCACTCTGGCTTGACCTGCCATGTCCTTTCTCACAAGCAAACTTTGTGGAGCTGCAGCTGTCAGAAATGCTGGGGAAGGAGGAGTGTTCTTATCTCTAAGAATGACAGTGGATGACAGACAGCATCCAGCCCTTAGCTTAGAAGTGCCAGAAACATTGCTGAGTTCTTTTTTTTTTTTTTTTTTTTTTTCAGTGAGAGCTTCCAACAAGCAACACAGATTCTCCTGGGTACTGGCTGAGAACACAAAGTCCCTGCCTAACCCAGCCTTGCCAACGTTACGGCCATGTCTTTATGAGCTGCCATTGTGGTGTGAGAGGACATTAAAATAGAGAAGCATGGAATCTGTCCATGTTGGCCTCTGGGCCACGCTGAACTGTGGGTCATAGTCTCTTCCCACACAACCAAAAGCCAGGCTAACATGGCATTTGTGGCAATTTGGCGAAGAGGAGAAATCACCACAACACGGTCTAGGAGAAAGGGGTAAGTTGGCAGTAGAAGAGGCAAGAAGTCTAGGGGAGAGGCATGAATCTGACTTAACTCTCTCTCCTCCCTCACCTGAAGCCCTTCCTCTGCCCTCTTGATGCACAATTAGCCCAGACTTCTTCAGGTGGCCAATGATATGAACCAGTGCAAGTGTCTACACAGAGCAGCTCATGAGAGCGCCTTCCCCAACCCCAGCTTATCTGGCATTTTTAAACTCTCACCTTTTGGTTTGTGTGAAGAGTGGCCCTCCCCATTTCTGTCATTCAGAGCCCCTCCCTGGATTTAGAGCTCAGTTTCCTCTCCGCAATGCACACACATGAGGTCATGGAGGGGTGTGCACACACTTCATTCCTGGCTTACATATGGATGCCCCAGGTACTCTGGCCCTCCTTGGAAGACTCCTTCTGTCCATAGACTAACCCTCAGCATCCTCATCTTCTGCCTTGGCAATACACCTTGACTCTATGATACCCAAGAGACCCAGCATTGGCCCCCTTGTTGGTATTGATGAATACCTGCAGGGTCCCTCACCTTGGCCCCCACATTATCTTCTGGGTGTCTGAAGCTGAGATTATGAACTTCAAAGAACTTATCTCAGAGGGTGAAGAACCAGCCTTTTACCCTGAACAAATCAAGTTTTGTCGCCTCCAGTTTGGAGTTCAGTACACATGAGATTCAGAATTGCCCTTGTAGGGACCTGCTCATTCTTTCATTCTCATATGGCTTGCCCCCAGATATATACAAATGTTAATAACTGTTCATAGAATGTATGGGTGGAGAATCCCACAACAAACATCTACCACTCACAATAGGCCTTCCGTCCCTACGGAAAGAGGAGTAAGCACACCTTTCCAGAAGGCCCTCTTCAGGACTGTGACTTTTGCTGTGTAGAAGCTGCCATTTTCTAGAAGGTATCTTGGAGAAGCAGTAAGAGTGGAGGGGGGACTGATCATCTGTAATCTTAAAGAGGGCCATTTAGCTGGAGGCATTTCTTACAGCCACAGAGGGTACTCCATGGAGCAGCTTAACACTGTTTGTGGAGTGATTACTATTAATGGTACCTCCCTCCAACACAGCATCCTACTTTCTCCCTCTCTCTCTCTCTCTCTCTCTCTCTCTCTCTCTCACTCACTCTCTTACATAAAATGACTTTTTGATAAAGTCTCTTTGTACAATGCCTGCAAAATCTATCACTACTAGCCTTCCATAAGCAAGCGGCACCAAGACAATGAGTGAGTGGGGAGAGGACAGGGCTGAGCAAGGGCTGGGAAGGAGTCACGGTCTGTAGAGCAAGTGTACGAGCCCTGGGGTCAGCTGCAAAGCTCAGCAAGAACACTGACTGACTTCGGGTTCAGCCCTTGAAGGCCTGTGCAGGTCTGGACAGTAGGAGCCCTTTAAAATCAGACAAGCCAGAGTTTTGTTCTCTGAGGATGAACTTGCGGCTCAGCCGCGTGAGAGCTGTTCACCGAGGTGTCTCGGCCAGGTGGTAATTTCTCCTGTTGTCCTGTAACTTGGCTTGAAGCGGAAGATGACCCATGTCACCTGGCGCCCTGCTAACAGAAAGCAAATTCCAGCAAAAAGTGCCCATGCCTCGGTTGGCCATTACTATGCCCAGCAGGCTGCTCCCTGCCATCTGGCCACCTCAGAGAGCTCACAGCCGCTCTGCTCCTCGCCCACCTGGCTTCAGCTGCCTCGCAACCCCAGTGACAGGGCAGCGTGGCCAATCCTAAGCATAAACTAGGTTCTGATTTACCTGTTTTCCTGCTCCAGGGATTCTGGGTCCAGGTCTCCAAATGAGTCTGTGCCCCAGTTTTCCACTAAATTGATGTGTCCCTCTCTTGGGAGGAGTAATCTCTTTTTCAACATTGTTTACAAATACTGAGAAAACCAAACCTCAAATGCATTTGCAGAATTCAAGTTCAATTCATTGTCAGAGGACTTTAGCGGAAAATTTCAAAGATATTAAGTGTAGAAAGTATGTCCTGGCTACAGGGACCTTCAAGGGAAAGTTACATACCACACTGACATCTAGATGTCCCCTTATTCTGACATAATGTTTTAAAGATGGGAACCAGGGAGAGACCATTCACAGCCACTGGGCAGGAAGTGATCCGATACACTATTGCACATGTTCTTTATAGAGGACTTGAAATACGGCCAGGCAAGTGACTTGTGCTGTCCCTACCACTGGGAGGACCCCACATGAGTATTTCATAAGTAGATCCCAAAAATATAAGTGATAAAATAAAATACATAGGCATGTAAAAACCAGAGGCTGAACAGACAAAACAAAAGGAAAGATCTAACATCAGATATATGAATGGTATGGTTACTCAGAGAACATGGAGGAGCCATAAGGAATATAGATGTGTGAGCTGGTTGGGATGGGCATTTTCTGGACTCCCCCCCCCCACACACACACACCAAAAGTGTTGGTGAGTGTTGTTCAACATCTGCATATGCAATGAATAACTGCTTCACATGGAGTTAAAATGTATTTCTGCCTTCAAGAATTTGAAGCAAATAAAAAGACTGTTTTCTATCTGTCTATCTATCTCTCCATCTCTATCTCCTTCCCTCCCTTAATCCCTCTCTCATTTGTTCCCTTATCTGTGCTCATGTGGGGCTACATGACCTCTCACCCATCTAGGGTCTATGCAGTAAGACCCTTTCCAAGTAGACCCTTGCCCCTTTCCAAGTAGATCCTGCTCTCCAAACCCCAGATCCTAAAACTGTTCACATGCAATAGTTGAGGCAAGCCTTACTGTGAAGTTTAGTAACAAATTGCTTGGAGTGTGCATGGATTTGCTCATTTGCTGAATCGATTTGAAAATATTCTCCAAGACAGTGTGGATAGATGGTGGGAAGAAGGAAGTGTGGCGTCTTCTAGCAACATCCACCTACACCAAGGTTTTGGGATGTCTAGAAGCAGTCTTAGCATCCCTGGACGTCACCTACAGGAAACAGAATTCTGAAAACCAGAACAGGGATGAGCAGGAGATATTTCCTTGCTTCTCTTTTGCTACCACTGAGGTGTGTGCATGTGTGACTGAACCAAAGATCCACTTCCACACTTAGGCACCGTTACCATTATTCCAGTAGACATCAATGCTCCCTGTCTGCTTGTCTCAAGGAAGATACCTGGGACTTGGTCTCAGCAGTTCGGAAACTCCATTTCAGCCCCCTAGCCTTACCCTGCCTTTCTCTCTGTGGATCCCTAACCCCGAGCACCCAAAGGTCTTGCACTGTCAGGTGAATTTCAGTCTCTTCCTATAACAGACCTTAGGAAGGCTGAGTCTTTTTCCCCTATGTTAATAGTAATAAATGTGACTCCCAACTCCTAGCACATGCAACTTGAGAAAACATTCTCAATATTTTTCTAGCTAATGTGTGATTGGGGTTTTTTTTAAGCATAATTTAATGTTGCACTTTCTTTTAGTAATAATTAAGGGTTTTTCTAAATCAAAACCCTGATGGAGAGAAGATGCTATCCCACTGTCCTGGAGTTTAGAGTCTCTGGGTGTTGAAAGCATCATGCTGCCACTGAGTGTTGCTGTAGTTTGGATATAGAGTATCCCTTAAGGCTATATGTGTTAGAGAATTAGTTCCCAGTCCATGGAGCTATTGAGAGGTTGTTCTCTAGGAGGTGGGACTTAGTGAGAAGAAATGAGATCATTGGAAACATGCCCTTAATGGGAGCGTTGGTACCCTGTGCCCTCCACCTCTTTGTTTCTTAGCAACAATGGTACAACTTGTTCTACCAGACAGTCCCTACTAAGAAATACTATTTTACCATGAGCCAACTGACCTGGGACTGAAACCTCTGAATCCATTAATGGATATAAACCTTTCCTCTTTTTAACTTGATTATCGCAGGTTTTTTGTTACAGTAATGGAAAGCTAACATGAGTGTTTTCACCTATACTTGAGTTCTCCTCAAGCCACAGAAGACTGCTTTATCATTACAGAAAGGCCCAAATTCTGATGCAAACACTTGGTCCCTGTCTCTGAGCCTCAGTTTCCTCATTTGTAAGATAATATTCATAACGTCTACTTTGGGCATTTTTCCAAGGATTCAATAGTAAATGTGAAGGGCTCGTTAAGGTTCCTAGGACTTAGTAATTAAAATCAGCAGCACCATCACCAGTTCCATAACTTTTTCTTTATCATCATCTTCACAGACAACACCAATTTTCAAAATCCAGCCATGCTTTCCTGTTGACTTTTTCAACACTGATGGAAGGCTGGCCCTATAGGAAAGCAGTGAGTCCATCCTACTCCTGGTTCCAGTCTTGAATTGATTGATTGCTGCCCGAAGCCTGACTTCATCAAAATGGGAAAATAGCCATTTCTATAGGTGATGCCACCATAGCCCATCTCCAGAAGTAGAACACACGGCGAGGCTTCCTGAAGATTACTCTTCTCTGCCTTTTGTCTCTTCTTTCCCTGTGATGAAATAATTTTGTTGTATGGCAGATCGAAATGAGATAGCACACACCTACCTAAAATGCTTGTAACAGTATAGGCAAAATATTTAGTCTCCTTTCATCAGTCTCTATTCTCTTTAGGCTCTGCTAGTTCACAATAGGTATTAATCACCTAATCAGACAAGGCAATTCATACTCATCTGTTAATCAGTTAATGGCTCTTCCATAAGCATTTGCATAATTTCTTCAACCTTGAAAATAAAATGTGATTTCCCCAAAGCTCCCAGGAATGCTTCTGGGATAAGGGTGCCATGTCTAGTGACAGGGGCCACTTTCAGGTGAATCTAATGTCCCAACAGTAACTTGCCTGCCTTCCTGGGCTGTAATCTGGTGATGGGGAAGGAAGCTCCCATGTCTAACCATCTGCTTGGCTGGGGGTCCTTTCTTGTCTGGGATCTCCCCTACTTCAGATGCATAGCACAATACACAGTTGCTGCTGGACCTACATCCTAGGGTGGAGTGAAAAAACAGAAAGAAGCGGGAAAACCTTTATCTCACAAACCTGGACACGTCTACCTGTGACAAATATAAGACACTGTGACACTGGGGCAACCAGTCCAAAGCAGGGTGGATGATCTCAAGGAACTTGAACAATGTGAAATCTATGTCCTTACAAACCAACTCTGAGAATCAAAGTTAAACGACCTATTGCCATTCACACTGTGGCCAAGACATTAAGGCAAATATCTCTATCTTTTGGACTCTGTGTGTCCATTGTTACACTGCCTTCATTGTACAGATGTATAACTCTGTTGGGTGATAACTCATCTTTGCTCAGTTGCTGGGGAAGGTGTGTTAATTCTTTCAAACAGAGAGGTTGGCGCAGTCCGTTTGCAATCAGCTCAGACTACAGAGATGAAAGTCACATCGTGCTTTGAAGGAAGAAATGTGACTGGAATCTAAAAGAAGGGAGGTCAGAGACTGACGGAGGCTAGGCAATGATTGACAAGGAGTGTGGGTGAACCTGTATGAACTTAAGTGATTCTTCTCATATTAAGACATAAACTGCTCGGACATTTGACTTAGCAAGCACTGGGAGAAAACAGGAGCCATAATAGCCATTGAAGAAGCAATTATCACATGTCTGTATGGAATAATCTTGACTATACATGCTATATGATGCGTTCGGACCAGAATCTCACACAGTCTTTAGGTTTGGTGCTACTGCTATTGTTGTTTTTGCTACTACTACTAATATTGCATTTGTTGGGGACACAAAGAAGGTGGCCTGGCTCAGTCTCCAATCGTTTCTAGTACACTGGCTTGGGAAGCACTAGGTTCCCAAGAGTTGGTTTGTAAGGACATAGGATAGAGGTCTCCATGGCCAGCCATCTGCTTCATGCTCATCCCTCTAGTGTGGGATGCAGACAAAGAACATATTTAGAGACAGAATCAATAATCTGGCAAAGAGGAGGAAGTTCACAGCTTTACAAACAAGCTCCTTAGCATTGATTAATTTATTCATTAATTCAACAATAACTTATTAGTGGCATATTACATGATGAGCTATGGGGAAGTTAACATGGAAGGTGGAGGAGAACGAGGAGATATACTATCACATAGATGTATTAAGACACACCTGTCCCTGCCTTTATTAAGTTATATCGAGAAAGCCTAATTGTAATATACCTTTAATACATACTAGTTTTTACTACATTCATGTTCTATGAAGGAACTACTATGTAATATGAAGTTCTTAAGAATTCCATTAAAACTTTACTGAAGAGAAGACATTATTGCATCTTAAATTATGACTAGAAATTTCAACAAAGGAAAAGGAAAAAGTGACAGTCTTTAAAATCCATCAGACCTACATCCTAGACCTAGATCTAATTATGTACACTTGGTTTCTTTAATTAGACAAGGTGGGCCTCTCTCCATCTGCAAAATGCAAAAAAAAAAAAGAAAAAAAATCACCTTGCAAAATTGTTATAGGGATTCGGGAACAAACTGTGCTAAATGTTGGTCAAAGGAATGGAAATAAAATAAAAAGCGTCTTTATTGCATTTACCACCTTGGGCTGTGAAGTCTGGCATTTCAGGCAAAAGGTAAACCATGTGGGAAAACAGAGATAGGAAAAGGAAATGGCATGTTTTGGAAACATAAAGTCTGTCTTGAAAAGAGAGAAATATAGGGAAAGGAAATAGACACACCAGCAGGAGTCTGTTTTTAATGCTGCCAGTATCGCTCAGGGAGAGAGGAAAGCTAGAACCTTCTAGATTATTATAGACTGACCCGCCCAAAGACTCTCCGCCTGTCTTCTGTTACAGGTATCTCCTGGTCACTCTTCCTCCTCCCACTCCCTCCTCAGCCCTTTCTGTCTAGCATCTCCAAGACTCACCCCACCGTCTCAGGGTGCCCCCAATCAGCCTAGCCCTATGCTGGTCCCTCTTGATTCTTGAGTAGCCATGTGTATTTAGAGATTGCTTGTAAGTCATTTCTCTTGCAGCTGCATTCTGTTCTAATAATACCCATTGACAAAAATCCACATAGTCACCCAAAGAAATGACAGAGAGGTCTGGGCCCTGTCATAGATTCTTGTGTAGCTTGCTAGACTACAGTTTTCTCCGGGGGTTGATTGGAAATAACAGTAGTACCAATGTCACAAGGTTTAAACGAAATTACATCACAAAGCAGATGCTAAGTATTCAAACATGCTCAGTACTTAAGAGTACTATTAGCTTTATAAAGTAATTTACCATTCACCGTACAAGGGCTTGATGTGTGCAAACTCAACAAGAGTTCCTTCACAAACACATATACCTAGAACTTTTCAGAAAGATGTACTCTGTGTAGAAGAAAGCTCAGCAGATGGGAGCTGCATGATTTAACCATCACCTAATTAGCCAAAGTATTTCAAACAGGCATCCCAATGATGACGCAAACATTCTCACTTCTAAATGCCGGAAGCTGCTCCTTCCCCAAGACTCTCTCCCTTGGAAAACTGTGACTCTTGGCTCCATACAGCCGCTTCCTCCTTACTACATGTTTCATTTAGACCTGAGAGAGTCTAGTCATTGTCCTTGTCTGTCCATAAGGGAGACGAGAAATACTTCTGCCATCTTCCTCACTCCATCGTGCTCCCTGTGTTGCAGGTGGTGCTTTGGGTGGTAGCTGTGTCTGAGATGGTAAGAACACTGGCTATGATTTACTATGAAGATTTAAACTCCTTCACAGTGAACACTCCCAAGGACTCTAGATTGAGTCATTTGCTCAGTATCCCCCAACTGGGAGAGCTGAGATCCACATGAGGCAGTGTGCCTCCAGCTCTCCTCAGGGTCAGCATGCCAGTGCTCCATCCCTGGAGCTGTGAGGAGGATTTGCATGAGCTACCTGCTCTTTAACAGCCTAAAGCTTTTTACAGACTCGAGAGCAATAGTCACAGTAAACTTACGGAAAACCCAAGCCAGGTCGATTAATGCTCAATAGATGATCTTTCTAAACACATGACTGAGGAAACTGCTTAGAGACTTAACACTGAGATTTCAGCGAACCTTTGAAGTCTTTGAAGGTGAATCAAAAAGGGAAACCGCTGTAAGTGCAGAAAAAGTTGCAAAGGAGACCAAAGTGCAGGAAGGTCAGCGGGTAAATTCTAGAAGATTCAAGCGGTCAACGGACAGTTGCATTCTGCGATTTTTAAGGGCCCTTTTAATCCCTGTGATGCCAGCGTTCAGTGTGTGATACAATTTTTTTAGGTTTCCAGTTCAGATGATTTGGCTTCCTGGAATGAGTCACAGCAAATCAGCGCAGCGTTGTGCTTCCATCTGCCTCCTAAATGTCTCTCCATCCAAATTTCACAGCGTCTTGATATGTCTGCAACCCAAGCCCAGCACACCGCTCCACTGTTTCTTTCTTTCCTGGGCACCTTCCTTGTATAATGGTGTCACCATCCCCAGCCACCCTGCCTTGGCACTGGGTCCTCCTCAACTCCTCTCACCTCCTCACATCCAACTGGTCTACCCGCGCCATCCACAGATGCCATCAGCATCCCAGTGGCCTTCCTCCTTCCAATCCCAGCTGCCCTATCTGTAAAAGTAACTCATACCGAAACTTCTCATTTGAGCAAATTAAATGTATAAAGATGTAAGTCCGATCCTTCCTTTCAAATAGGTCCCTGGAAATGGAGGGGGTGCAACCACCCCTCAGTCAAGATGCTGTAGCAAGAGGCAGAATGGAAGTAAAGTAAGTGTGCCAGAGACCAAGACGTAAAAAGCACCTGCCTACGTTTCCAGAAACACAAAGCTTTCTTCTAGCCTTGCGCTTCCTCTGCGGTACCACCAACCGGTTTCTTCTCCAGAGTAGCCTTCCTCTAAGTTGCTCAGTGCTCTGGAGGTGAGGCAGCTCACTTATCCCTGACTCACTGTATGTCTGTCTGGTTCTTTGATGGTAGCTCATGAGCATATGCAGGGAAAGTATTCAGGGTAAGAAAAGAAAGTGTGAGATGAAGCCCTGGGTGACCGGTGGCATTGGGAGACCAGTCGAAGAGTTAAGAAGAGCCTCTGTGAAAATGTACTCCTGGACATGGGCAGCAGAGACAATTGTGAACAAAAGGCTGGAAACAGTGGATAGCATTAAATGCTGCTAAAACCCAGACCAACAAGAGAACTGAAGACTTCCCATAGATTTCAGCTGATTGGTAGGTTCAAGGGTCACTGTGAGGCACACAGTGGAGTTGAGATTTCTCCTTTTTAAAAGGTGGGCATGAAAGAAATGCATTTTAAAATTTAGATTAAATGAGCCTGTTGTATATGTAGGTCATTTGAGTCCATAGCACTCCCTTTAATTTTTTTTGCTTATTTCTCTCTCTCTCTCTTTCTCTCTCTCTCTCTCTCTCTCTCTCTCTCTCTCTCTCTCTCTCTCTCGTGTGTGTGTGTGTGTGTGTGTGTGTGTGTGTGTGTGTGTGTGTATGTGTGTGTTCTAACGCTCACATACAAAGGCATGTGGGAAGGTCAGAGGCCAATTTTCATGAGTCATTTCTATTCTTCCACTATGGGTTCCTGGGATAGGATGGGTCTCAGGCTTTCATGACAAGTTCTCTGACCTGTGGCACCATCTTGGCACTCCCGATACTGTTGATTTTAAATGCTATCAACAGAGTTTTTGTTGTTCATCTTTACAGTGTTCCCTTTACCCATGAGAACCTGCAATGTCCAGCATATGTAGGTTTAGAAAAGACAACATTTTTCTGTAATTAGGGTTTCTGAAATCCTTATATTTAGAAATCTTTTCTCTAATCAACACTTTTAAATATTGTTCAAAAGTTTTCTTCTATTAATGTTTGTTCTCTGAGAAGGAACAGCTAACAAAGATATACTTCCATATATTCACATTTGAGTTCTCACAAATGCTAAACTTATAATGGAAAAAGTACAGATTTTTAAAAATGGTTTTAATGATCTTTACTTTTGCATGGCTGTGATTTAACCTAGGCCCTGAGCACTTTTGGCAAGCCCTCTACTCATGAGCTACATCACTCAATCACATCCACAGCCCTCTTTTTACCTTTTATCTTTTGGTTCATCTTTCACTCTTATTGTACTTTTGAATCTTTTGGTTAAAGAAGTACAGTCCCAAATGAAGATTTATCTTTACACCTTTGACAGTTCATGAGCCACCATGTAGGTCAACAAAAACACAGGCTTTTCAGAAATTGAAAAACCTAGATATCCCTCAACAGAAGAATGGATAAAGAAAATGTGGTACATTTACACAATGGAGAATTGCTCAGAGTTTTTTCTTAATGAAATTTGCAGGTAAATGGATAGAACTAGAAAAAAAAATCATCCTGAGTGAAATATCCCAGATCCAGAAAGACAAATATGGTATGTATTCTTTTATATGTGGATATAATTGTTAAGTCAATGATAACCAAGCTACAATCCATAGAAGCACAGAGGTTAGGTATAGAGTAAGGAACTGGGAGGAGGCAGATAGATCTTTTTAGGAAAGGGAAGCAGAATGGTTATAAATGCATGGGGGGCACTGGATCGAGTGAGCAGAGGAAGTGGAGAGGGGGGACAAGAGAGAGCATACCATGAGAGACATCAAAAATTAAGGACCATTTGAGGAGTAATAGGGAAACCTAACACAGTAGACACTTCCTAAAATACATACATGTATGAAGGCAATCTAAATGAAGTTGCTAAATAATGGTGGAGACAGAACCCCAACTGGACATCTCTTGTCACCAAATGAAACTGCTCATACGTGGACTGGGTTATATCTAATTAAGCTGTTGGCCAGAGAGGACTCATGGGAATCCCCAAACAACCCAGGCTACTGACAAGACTGTAAGTTGTTCTCCAAAAACTGATGGCAAGGTCCCATCTCTGAAGACAACACTTACACAGCTCATTGAACCTGAGAAAATTGATCTGGTGCCTACATAGAGCCTTCACTATGTGCTAATCTTTGGTATAGGAAGACACTCTGCAAGGTACCAAAAGAAAAAGCCAGCCACAAACCCTTTAGTCTACAAGGTGTTCTGGGCAGTATTGGCACAAAGCTTGTGGGAGTAACCAACTATTATCTTATTTGAATTAAGGCCTAATACATGAGAGAGAGCCCATATCTGACACTGCTTAGGTGACCTAGGGTAAAACCAAATACTACTGTTCTTAAAAGAAAAAATTAGCAATAAAATTACTCCTAATGACACTCTGCTATACGATAGATCAGTGCCTTGCTCAGCCATCATAAGAGAAGCTTCCTCCTGCAACAGATGGGAACAAATTACAGAGACCTACAGCCAGACATTATGAGAAGAGTGAGAGACCTTGGAACACTCATCCATCAAATCACTCCCCTCAGAGCTCAGGGAACCCCTTGGGAAAGGAGACAGAAAGAGTATAAGAGCCAGAGAGGATGGAGGACACCAAGAAAACAAGGCCCCCTCAATCAGCATTATCAGAGCTTATATGAACTCATAGAGACTGAGGCAGCATGCACAGGGCCCCCAGGGTCAGTACCAGGTCCTCTATGAATATATATGCTTTCCAGTTTAGTGTTTTTATGGGATCCCTAAGTGTGGGAATGAGTGGGCCTCTAATTCTTGTGCCTTCTCTTGGGGCTCTTTTCCTTCTCTTTGTTTGTTTTGTCCAATTCCAATGTGTTAGCTTTTGTTTTATCTTACATTTTATTTTATTATTATCCCTTAAAGGTCTGTTGGTTTTCTAATGAGAGACAGAAAGAGAGTGGATCTGTATGGGAGGGAATATGGAGAGGAACTAGGAGGAATAGAGGTAACAAAAACTGTAATCAGGATATATTATATGAGGAAAAAAAGTCTACTTTCAATAAAAGGGAAAAAACACACAGGCTTTTGATTAGTAAATGGCTTAGCTCACAGGTCACCAAACAACTTATAAATGCCTTTGACAGGGACTTCTGTCATATCAGCAACGCTACACGTCTGAGAACTTACGATTGGCTTGTTTTCCCAACGCCTGATCCTTAATGTTCTCTTTAGTGACAAGGTTTCAGCTCTTTGTTAAATTACATTTGTTTATCTACTTATTTATTCCTGCATTTCTGTGTGTCTGTACATGTGTGGGTATGTGAGCCACCAGGCACAAGTGTGAAAGTCAGAGGGTAACTTCGGATTCTCATTTCAGCTGCGTGGGTCCCTAGGATCCCATTCAGATTGTCAGGCTTGGCAGCAAGTGTCTTTACCAACTGAAACATCTCGCTGGCCCAGTTTTGGTTCTTTCCAACAGTAAACCCCAAACAATACTATTGACTCTGCACCCAGAGCCATTTATGAGAGACAACAGTAACCGTGGTAGCAGTAGTTTTTCCATGTGTTGGCATATTGCCTGTGCAAACATCACAGGCTTCCTTCTTCCACATCCTCAGAGCTCATCTCCAGCCGTTCCCTAGGATAGCTCCAGGATATTTGAAAATCTCTTTTCTCTTTGTCCACCATCAGCCTCCTAAACCAAATATTCATCAGATCCAAACAGGTGGGGAAGCAACCGTGTTCTGCACAGGCCTGGGCCTTGGTCTCCCAATTATCTCCTCATCCTCTCCAAAATGGAAGATTTTCACCCTGCCTACACCAAGCCAGCGTCCGTCAAGCCTTGTCTGCTCTGCTGAGGCTTGGCATGCCCCTGCTCCGTTGCTGCTGTTCACGGGGCCAGCAGGCAATGCCAACCTTCAGCAGCCGCAGTCTCCACACAGGCCCTGGCCGGCACTGGCTCATTCACATCTCTCTGGGGCACAAGGAAAAAAGAAAGAACACACTCACTGAAACACTGGATCAGTAAGTCCATCACTCATGGACAGAGAGGAAACAATGGAGCAGAGAAGGTGGGGACCCTCCTCCTGACAGTGGATGTGGGAACAAATGGCAGGTCCGCGTACAGCGCCCTCTACCTCCTGCTGGAGTCTGTGCAGGTCCTACGGAGGCTCCCTGGGATGAATACTTGTGCCCAGCTTCCTCAGATCACACAGCTATGAGCAGGCCACTTATATCTCAAAGCACACCTTGCTGTCCTTAGACACAGGGGGAGTGTAAGTGCATATGGTCACAAACACTAAAGGTCCTAATTATGCCAATATTTTTCTGAACCAAATGGTCTTGAAGAAGAAGTGGGAAAGAAAGGATCAGGCTTAGCTTCTTCAGGGGGCACTGACTTTTTAACTGACTATGAAAAAAGCAATTGCTTGAGCCCATTGAAAGTGGCCCGCTTCTACTTCCTCTCTGCCAAAGAGGCACTTAGTCATTTCTTCTCTTGTCCATCAAAACAGGCACTGCATCCAAGACATTGCCCAACTCAAATCCTGTAATTCCCTCTAAGTCTATCCTAACCTTCCAAAGTAAGCTTGTTAGTCTAAAATAGACTTGTAAATAGCACTCACCAGCTCACACAGAGCAAATAATGATTTATACCTGAAAAAAGGAGAATGGCCGAGGGACAGCACTTACCTTATTGAGGAGGAAAAAAATGATGTGCTTTGTGGTCAGCCTTTTTGTAATCTTCAAAACACATTTTTATCATTTGTCTATGAAAATAAAACACGCTCATTAGCTAAGCAATAAAATAATACAATAAAATAAACTACAGTACTACAGTGAATACAACATGTCCTAGTGTTCTGGTATGTATTCTTCCAGTTCTGGTTGCGTCAAATTCATTTATGGGGTGAGGTTACAATGTGCACTGTCCTCACTTTCAAGGCCATTTTATATGACAAAATTAGTGTCAAGAAATAACTCTGAGCATACTGAGCAGCTTCAGTCCTGAAACCCAACCAGCCTGGTGACAGGTTGTGCTCACTAGGTTCAAACCACAGTAACTTCATTGGGTGCCTGGCCACATTTTAATTCCGTGTCATAGCCTTGGGCATCAGGCAAGAGCAGGGGATAGGGGAGCCAAAGGGACTTAGCATAAGTCAACATGCTTGTTGATTCTGGACCAGTTGCCAAGCCAGAGGACAGGGATGCCTCACATGGGAGACAAAGAGCAGAGCGAGGGAATAGCTTAGATAGGGCAGGGTACTATGCTGCCTCTCTCTTCAGCAGGGAGGAACCCCAAGATTCCTTCCATCTTGCAAACACCACAGTGGTGAGTCCCCCCCAGGCTCTGTCACAGAAGAGCCCCTCCCAGGCAGTAGGGGTGAGCAGACAGAGACTGGGTGGAGGGTGGGACACAATGACAAGACCTGACTGTTTATTTGGCATTTGACCAAGGCCATTGGGGCTCCTTTCAGAAACATTTGATAGGGGGCCAACTATTGTCACATACACTGGGGAGAAAGGAGGTCAGTTTAAAGAAAGTTTATAGATAAAACAACAAAGCAGGCTCTCTACAGGGCAGCCATGTGGGCACAGTGTTTGTAGGGATGGGACACTGACCCCATTCCCTTGCATATGGACAAAGAAGTTCATCAAGGGACTCGCCAGCCCCAGTCATTCACAAGCATGAAAGAGGCCCTCATGCCTCCACAGCCTGGCTGGGAACCAGAGGCGGGTCAGCCTTCATACAATCCACCCTGTAACATAGAGAGGTCTTCGGAAGGAGCAAATTCTTCTGGGTAACCAGCTTGTGCCTTTAACAATCTGCCAAAGTCTAGCTGAGTGATGTTTGTACCCTAAGAGGAAAATATGGATTTCTTAAGGGGTGGGAGTGAGGAGGGGAGTCCCCGTTTCCTAAGTTCTTGCTAGCTGTGGGCCATTCCATGTGACCTCACTAATTTTAACAATAGCCCAGAGAAGGCTGTTCCTATTTCTCGGATGAGAAAGCTGCGGTTGAGATGATCACTTCAGGGACTTACCCAGAGTGCCCAAAGGAGGCAGTAAATCCCAGAAGCCCTGGTGCCTGCTTCCATAACTCGTGTTCTTAACCTCTAAGCTAGTCTGGTCCCAACCTCATGGTCAGGCTTCTTTTTTTTTTTTTTTTTTTTTTCTGCTGTGTTGTTGATTCACTTCCACTTTCATCAGAAAAATAATGAGTTTTTCCAGGTGATCATAATTAATGTGGGATCATATGGTATTTTTTTTTCTAATAGACTTACCCTTCATGCAGAAAAGTACTAGAAGTTTTTGGACGAGCGTCTTTTTCGTAGATGAAACCTTTTTCATCTCTAAATAACAGAGAAGTGCATTTCGTAAATGACCACCTAACAACTCCAGCTGCCTAATATTTAGCCGAGTTTGGAAAGGCAGGTGTAGAGAGTCAAGAATGAAAAGAGAGGAACAAGAAAGTGTTGAGTGGAGAAGACCTTAATAGCATCAGGTAAAAGATAAGGTTTGTCTTCCTTTGAATTCTTAAACACTGCCACGTCCCCCTGCCCAAAGCATTGCTCAATGTAACTGTCCACTCTTCCTCCAAAGAGCCAGCCTCTGGGCAGAGAGCTGGCTGTGGAGCACACTGGAGGACTCCTGCCCATGGGACAGATTCTGATAGTGGTTTTCCAGGGGTGGAACCCATGGCCTTGCGCCATCTGCCCTCTCAGCTGGACCCCACAAGGTCTCACCATGACAGCTGAGCAGGGTTAAGGTTGCAGCACACTGGAAAAAAACAGCTGCTACAGTCCCTTTGCTTGCTGGCCTGCTCTCCACCGGCCAGTGGGACATTAAGGTCTTTGTTATTCACGCAGCAGTTGGAATCTCTGTCCATTTAAGGAAGGAAGCCAGGGTGATCCAGGCCTGGCTGTGCCACTAAGGAGTGACTCACTCATTTCTACCACGTGAACTGCAGATGAACCCTGGCCCTTCCTCAGACATGGTCTCAGCCTGCGCTAGATTAAACTTGATGTACTCTTAAGGCATATGTGCCATCTATATAATAAGGCAAATTAAGCCCCATGCACCATGAAGCATGCTGTTTGTTTTGATAACATTAGAAAATACAGAGGGGGGGAAAATGGGCCAAATCTGGGAAAAGAACAAGAGTGTAACCACACTGGCTTATCTCAAAGGGAACCCAAGCCAGGCTGTGCTGGTGACCTGGCAGACTGAGGGTTTCATCCCAAGGGCACACTTGGCTGGGAAAGACTAGCAGACTACAGCACAGTCCTTAAGGAGAGGTGCCACTGGGTTCAGTCTCGGCTTTGCTACTGACTAGCCACATTACCATGGCTGGCTAGCTGGTGTCTTCTAGCTTCAAATTCTTCATCTGTAGAATGGCCCCTACTTCATGAGTTTCCATGAGAATCAAATAAGTGAAATGTTAGCCAGAGTCCATAGCAAAAGTCCACACTGATCACTAAAAATAAAAAAGATTAAAATGTACATATATACCTATGTATACATATCTGCAAATACATGTGCATGTATATACATGTATACATACCTATATATGCATGTGCAAATTATACATGAATATAGCCCAATGTGTATAAAAAAGTATATATCAATGTTTATAAATACCAATATTTGTATATTCACATATATGCTTATATGTATGTTGAGAAAAACATATATGCATAATATACAGATCAGTTTATATATACATGTGGCCACCTCTCTCTCTCTCTCTCTCTCTCTCTCTCTCTCTCTCTCTCTCTGTGTGTGTGTGTGTGTGTGTGTGTGTAAAACCTAGGCATGGGGGCAGAAGGGACAACAGAGAGGAGGCTCTGGGCAGCAGGGGTACAATGCCACTTATCTAAGCCTGCAAAGCAGTAGCCGCTCCCTGCCTATCTCTTGCAGCGGACTGCAGAAGAGAGGCTGAGATTTATCAGGTGAGTCCTTATCTCAGAAATGCTTTCCTTTCATGTTGCCTTTGCTATTTCTAAAAACAGAAACTAGAAGCTACCACAGCTGCCAAGGTTCCTTTACAGGGAGAATCCATCAGAAATTCATTGTTTAAGTGCCTGCAGGATCAAAATCAATAAGCCAGGCCTGTGTCCTCCCAGTTAGAGGGAAGAAAAAGTCTGGTGTGGAAATGAGAGAGGAGACACCCTGCCCCCTGCCCGCTACAGGCTCCTGTTGGTCATGAACCCAGGAGTGCCACCACCAGGACAGGCACCTGCTTTTCCAAGCCACCCTCCCACTGGCCAGGGGAGTTACATTACAAGCCTTCAGGAGGGAGGCAACAGCAGCCTGGGTATTTGAACGAAAAGGGAGTGGTGGCTTCCAACCATGTAGCTAGCAAGCTCTTCCCACAATTCTGCTTCTATTGTCAGTGGCTCCCGCCCAGGGTCTCCGCCTCTCTCTGCCTCTCATCACACCACACCGCAGGCCCAGAAGCAGCAGAGCCAGAGGAAAGGGACCAGAAGAAGTTAGAAAGTGCCACCACCCCTCAAGCCTGTTACTGGTTTTCCTTATCTGTATCCTGTCTTTCCCTGGACTTCAAGAAAGGGTTTCAGACCCTTTGCTCCAGGGACTCTCAACTTTCTCATTGGTAAATGAGGGCAATCCTAGCAACTCTGGCCCTCTCCCAGGACTCCTCTTGAGGGTTCAGAACAATTACACAATGGGACCTGGAAACCAGGATGGCACTGCACTTGTGTGTCCCCTCCACAGATCTACATATCACAGGAATTCTGGGAAATTGACTGATATTTTTATCATGAATGCAGGAGCAATAGCAAAATGCAAGGAGGCTACCAGGTATGGTTACACACACCTGTAATCCCAGCACTCAGAATCATGTGACAGGAGGATCACAGGTTCAAATTCAGCTTTGGCTACATAAAAAGACCCCCTCCCCATACATACACACTGGCCTATAGCAGTGAGGCAAAGCCAGGGGTCCCTCTATTCACCCATAAAAGAATTCTGCCCTCCTTGCTGTCACAGCAGCAGACAGAAGCATAGAGTTTTTATAGAATTGAGTGAGTTTTAAAATTCTCAAAAAGTTTTCAGAGTAAATGTTGTTTTACTTTGAATTTAAATTTGAGTGGTTCCAAATGACCTGGAGTTTCAGTGTGGGCTGGATGTTGGTTGCAGGAATACTTCTACATTCTTACATAATGTAGAAAAATATACCAGGCAGTACTTTTAGGAACACATGAGCAGGTGCAGGTGGGAGAGGAATATGGGAAACAGCAGAGACCATCACTGTACCAGAGCACTGAGTACCCAGGGCATGCTGGGACATCAGACACTTCAGTTACCCTCCTCTGCATCTAGTCAATGGATATTTCACAGTGAAGTTCTCTCTCTCTCTCTCTCTCTCTCTCTCTCTCTCTCTCTCTCTGTGTGTGTGTGTGTGTGTGTGTGTGTATGTGTGTGTGTATGTTTGTCTGTCTCTCTCTGTCTCCCCTCTGTGTGTGTGTGTCTGTCTGTCTTTCTGTCTCCCTCTCATCAATAGTATTTAACCAAGTAACCAAAATGAAATAAATCAAAGTCCTCTGTGTCCATGCACTTTTCTTGTTTTGCTTTGCAGTCATGAAATTTAGACCCCATTCTTCCTGCTTCTCTTGTCACTGCTGTCTGTGACTTCAGGGCTTTTTATTTAGCCCTCCTTAACCACGGATGGTGCCAACCCTATCCTTGAAGGAGACACCCTTGGCAGCAGAAGGTGTGGAAGCTCCAGTGTGACTGGAGGAGGACCAATCCCACGAGACCAAGTGGCTATCGACTCCACCTGCCAACAATTTGGAGAGAGAAACACACAATGGTCACAGTGAGAGGTGCCTGTCAGGCATCAGCAATCTGTGAGGACTCTACAGTATGCATCGCTGTGATCTTTAAGCTGAGGTTGCAGGGATCCGGAGGCATTGGGGACCAGGCAGCTGGAAAAATGTGCTATCATAAATGCTGTCTTCCCACCTGCCCTGCATCAGTGAGGCTAATATGCCTCACTGAGATTCTTTGTCATCTGAAAGAGACACCCGAGGAGGAGGTGAGAGACAGCACCTTCAAAGATTCAAAATAAAATGTTATCTCCCCTGCATGACTATAGTTATTGAACGAAGAGTGACAAAGCCAACGAAAGAGGGGAAAGAATGCCATGCAGAGTCTGGGTTTCTTACCATGTTCATATTCCACTGTCGACAGGAGCACTTCCTGGAAAAATAGAAACAATACCCACACACCTCTTACTTAATACAGTGAGTGACATATCCCCACAAATCTGGGTAAAAGTACAAAAACCTGTGGCTCCACCTCAGATGTAGAACATCCCCCCTGAGCTCCCTAGACCAACCACGCACCCATCCAGTTGTGTTGGTTTAAAATGAGAGGCACAACATGAGCCTTAAAGAAAAGAGGGCTGAAGAATGAAGGATCATTCAGGTTTGGAGTACCCAGATCTATGCAGTAAACCCTTTTAGAAAAGATCTATCTTCTTGGATCTACCACCAGCTCTCTAAGGTCCCTGCCTGGTGCAGGCTCTCATCACTAGCACTAGGTTTATCTTTTCTTGAACTGCTTGACCTGCCTTGTCTATGAATACTAGTATGTTGGTTTGGTTAAAGTTTCCAGAAAGCAGAAACTGTGTCTTAAACATGTTGGATCCTCTGACATTCTGAACTCAGAGCCTTGTGAGTGAGCAACGCTCTACACACGTTAAATCAAAAGGAGCTGGAACACATCACCAAAATAGTCTCTTCGTGGGTCTCCTGCCCTTCTTATGCAATCATGGTGTGACTAAGTGAAAAATAGCTAGGATACCAGAAGACAGTTAATGCAGTCTAAAGTCCTGTGGTCTCTAGAAGAAAATGGCCCTTGGGTTTTACCCCCTGGATCAAAGTGCTAATGCTGCAACATGAAATGCCAAGTTCAAAGAGGCCAAGATGGTGGGCTCTGTGCTGATTCAAAAATCAGGGTGGCTGGAGGAGGAAGGGGAAGGGAAGGGGAGGAAGAAGACATTTATCCAGAGCAAAGGGTAAATGGGGTAGGGCTGGGCTGAGGAAGAGACACCACCAGGAGAAACAGCCCTGCTGATGCCTAGAGACAAGGTGAAGGTAACCAAGCTGTGACCAAAGAGGGAAGGAAGGCTCCAAATCTCAGTGGCGCAGAAAGGGAAGCCCAGACACAGAGAAAAGCCCAATGGCTATGACCTAACTGCAGTCCTCAGGGGCTGGTGGGAGGAGAGAGGAGGACAAAGACCACCATGGTGGCCTCTGATCCTGTAGGACTCCCAGATGATGATAGAGAAATCCTGGCCTTACACAGTAACAGTTTGCTCCTGTCCACTGAGTCCAGGTTCTGGGTCCACAGAGGGCAGCAGCGTCTGCCTCAGTGTATATACTGACTGAAAAGCTCAGCTGCCACCTAGGAATGCTGCTGAGGAAAAGCACAGTGGGCTTCTCTATAACTTCAAAACTCACCCAGAGGGAAAGGGGAGGGGACATTTAATGAGTTGGAGATAGGACATACTCTCTTCTCCTCCTCCCTTTCTTCCTCCTCCTCCTCCACCTACTTTAAAAGCCAATGACCCCCCATGACGCCTTTCATTTTAAATTTTGATTAATTTATTTTTACAATATCATATATATGATAAGATGTACTTTAATGACACCCCATTATTTAATTTCTCACCCCTTCCCTTCTGCTGCACCCCTTTCACTTCCTGTCAATCCCTCTTCTATGTTCATATCTTTTAAACATTTTTTCACTGTTGAAAATTAATCCCTGGATCTACAGTTATTCTGGATTAGACTTGTCCTTCTGTTCTCTGACATCAGTAACACACACGCACACACACACGCACGCACACACACGCACACACACACGCACGCACACACATACACACACACACACACACGCACACACACACACACACACACACACACACCTCATACTGTTAACATACAACAAAGCAGCATACCTACTCTCGGACCTATCATGATTGACACTTAGGGACTGGCAAGAGAACTCGATGAATAAAGCACTTGGTGTCAAGACTGACAATCTGAGATCCCTTGGGACTCCACCTGGTAGAAGGAGAGAACTGACTCCCAGAAATTGTCCTCTGATCTCCACATGCGTGCCATGGCATACATGCTATATACACCCCCACCCCACATACACTCATGCAACTTAAATCTTTAAAAAGTTAATATTTAGACAAAACACAGACAAAAAAGTGTGGCCTAAAGCCTCATTGCAGCATTAAACTGCAAGAGATACAGTGAAAAGAGTTCTTTTCATTGTTTCCCTTAAATCTGAACCCTGTGCCTCCAAGAGGGAGTAGCTGCTGGGTGGGTGGTCTTTCCAGCTGTTGTCTGGTACTGGACTGACAAGGCCTTGCATGCCCACCATTCAGAACATTTGAAAAAGCTCAAATGGAACAGGGTGATCAGAATATGGGATAAAGGAACAGAGCCCGGGGCAGGTACAGTGCCAAATCCACAGTTCCCACCAATGTCACATTGTCCTCCAGAGACCCTCTTGCAGAACAGGACCCTGTCACCTGCATCCACTTACACTGAATCTCAGACAAGAAGACACAGATGGGAGGTAGCTGATTGGTGTGGAAGCTGTTTTCCAGCTCTGGTGTGAAAGGGGGAGAGTGGGGTGAAGCACTGGGGTGCCTGCCATGCTTGCCCAGGCACCTGTCACCTCAGGAGCATTGTCCTGCTTTCCCATCCCACCTTCCCTGTGAAGTGTTGCTCCAGCACACACTCAAGTGCCCCTAGCAAGAGGGAATCCATCCCAATTCCATAAAAATGAGTTCCCCAGACATGAGGCATGTTTTCCCCAAGTGTAGCTCACAGCTCATTCTTTCACAACCTATCTCTTGCTCACCACTAGCTGCCTGCTCTGTGTTCATGTCACTGTGAGCTTGGGGGTGGAGTGGGAGGAGAAACCTGGCACTGTAGACGCAGGGACCACAACTCTAGTCACCGAGAGAAGGGAGCAAGGGTGGTGATGGGGTGGAACCCCACTTCTACTGTAAGGTCTGTGCTTGGCTTGAAAGTTCTGTAACCCCCAAAACCAGAGCCCCCCAAGTGACCCATGAACACCTTGTCTCAGATATTCCAACCCCAAAGGCCACCATGGAGTTCCAGGTCTTGCGATACTCTGAAATGTCCCCAAACACCACCCCTCAGGTCACCACTCCCTCTGAAAGCCAGCCCCACAAAGTCACTCCAGAATGTGTTCTTCCTATCAGAAACAGTAACCCCGCCCCCAATTCTGGATAACAGTTAAAAAAAAAAAATTTTACCTGAGGTGACCAGAAAAGTCCCCTAAGAGAGGAGGGAAAAGGGATGGCCACTCATCCAAGTTATATCAAGTGACAGAATCTCCATAGAGAAGACCGTGCAGTCAGAGTTCGCAGCTGAAGGCCCAGGGTGTGTTTCTGAGGTTGTGTGGGAATGGGCAGACGTGTGGGGTCGGGGAGAGGCTGAGGAGCTCCATGTGTGCAGACGGCATGAAGGTGCCCAGCCTAGTGAGTAGACTTGATGTTTCATGCCAGTCTTGCCCGAAAAGTGGCTCTCTTCCAGCTGTTAGCAGATGTTCTTACCCTCCATGCCTCTTTTGTGTTTTATTTCAGTGTCTGTGCCTGTGTATGTGATCACATGTGCACACATCTGTGCAGGCACACACGCATATGGAGATCAGGGGTCAACATTAGGTAGTGTCCTCAATTGCTTCTCCTCCTTATTTCTTTGAGACAGGGTCTCTCACTGGATTTGGTACCTATTGGTCTTAGACTGGCTGACCAGCAAGCCCCAGGGATCCTAGGGTCTCTGCCTCCTCAGTGCTGGAATTACAGTCACATGCCACTGTGCCCAGCCCTCACAAATGCTAGGGATTAAAACTCAAGTCCTTATGTTTACATGGAAAGCTTTTACCCACTGAGCCAATCCCACGGCTCTCTTCTCTCTCCCTTGCTTCTTCTGTTTCTTGGGAGGCTGGCCTCTCTGAACTGTAAGACCTTGGCTTTGGGCTTCGGGTTGGATTTGATTGTTAACTCTAGGACACAGCAGAAGGCAGAAGCCAGGGCATTGTTCCTCTGAAATGCTGGGTTTGCTAGTGACATGTACCTTGGTGGTGGGTGTCTCAGGTTCGGACACGAAGTGCTTTTCCCAAGCTGAACTGACCCTGGCACTTCCTTTCCCTTCCTTTAGCTTAAAGCTGCAGGTAAAATGACTTCTTGCTGCTGCCAGGGCTCCGGGGTACTTCATCATCCCCTTGTTGATTTCCTTAATCTGTTCGTACTTTTGTTAATAGTCCCTGCAATTACTCCTTTGAATGGGCCATCTGTTTCCTGCCAGGATTGCAGTCAAGTAAATTTGGGGGACATGTTTGAAAATTTGCAATGCTTATTAGCATCTTAAGGCTCCAAAAAGTCCTGCAGTAAAGAAACTTTTAAAATTTTGTTTGGCCTATAAAATTCTGTTTTCATAGTTTCTATTAGTCCCAATAGAGTGTAAGAAAAGCTGCTGTGTGAGGAATGCTGTGACAGGTACACAGCTTTAAGGACAGTCATTTGCCCCTAGGAAAGATGGGTCAGGAAGAACCACAGGCCAGGAAGGAGCCATAGATAAGATCCAGGTATGGAGATGCACGACATTTGGGTGGTAGCAGTGGGCAGGAAGGAGCATGAACATGCCCTGTGGCATCTTCCGCCCTGCCATCATGACACACGTCCGTCCCTGATACCTCCAAGGAAAACTCTGAGATTGATGAGTTTCACATCTCAGGACGTGTACCCTCTCATGATCATATTATCATACTGTTTTATTTTATTAGCATTCTCACTGGGGACATGAAAAATATTATCCACAACCCAGAAAGCCCACAGCGCCCAGAAATAGGAGAAAATCTGTCCTTTAGATGCACACAGTTCCTTCCTCTTAGCAGTTGTGCATGTCAAAACCAGAGACAGTACTGATGGGAAAATGTCAGATAATGGCGCTTTATTAAAATGTAATTAAAATTCTGAGGGCAATTAGTGAGTAAGGCCTTCTTCTCATGTTAGGGAACCACGTTTCTATCAGTACATCCTTGGTCAATGTCTCCGCAGTCACGGTGTTCTGGCAATAGGACTTTTGCCACACCCTTCAATAAAACTGTTGACTGCCCTGTTCTCCCGAGTAGCGCCAAAGTGAACAAACCAAGGTCACACCAGTATTCCTTTGTCTTACTTGGGCAAAACATATGACCCCAAGGAGGCCTCATCCATCCTGTTTTCCTGTATTCCTTGGGCAGTTGTGAAACTGCCCAAGTCTTTTAAATTCTAATGAACTTTCACAGATACCCAGAGATAGATAGAACCCAGAGCCCTAAGCTCCAAAGAGATGGGTGATCAAAATAGCCTAGGCAGTTCTCCATTACTTGTGTTAGGAAGAAGTATGAGACTCCAGAAAGTTCTGCCCTGTGGGGCTGGAGGCATGGAGATGCTGATGCTGGGGCCAGACCACTCTCTTGCCATCAGTCAGCATTCTGAATCAGGAGGAAAAATGGAAGGAGCCCTTTCTTTGGTCCTCTCTTTTATTACATTTGTTCATTTCGGAGGGGGCCCACACACCACAGTGCATGTGATATGGAGGTTGGAGAACGATGTGTAGGAGGAGTTGGTTCTTAGCAAGAGCCCTGTCTCAAATGTTTTAGAAGCTCTGGACTACGACCCTCCTGGAAAAGAGACTATAAACTTGGAAAACATGATGATGGCCTCTATTAGGCTATGGATCTACTACTACTCACACACATGTGCATACATGCACACATGCTTGCGCGCACGCGTGCGCGCACACACACACACACACACACACACACAGCCCTCTCTGGGACAGAGTTGACGAAACATGCTGCAGCCCTTAAGTGACCCTCTGCCCAGTAGCTATAAGGAAGCTCAGGACAACATGGAAGTGTAACTTTATTTTTTTCATCAACACCTTCTGGCAAAGGCAGATCACATGGTGAGGAGCATGCCTTCTCGGGCCTTCTCTCACCCTGAAAACCTATGCATCACGAACTCTCTTTGTCTAACAGAATTACAAGACCCTTCAAGACCCCACAATGACACCTCCAGTATGATACTTTCCTACTTCAAGGCATATGGTCATGAGACTCTCCTAACAAAGTTCATCAGAAGGGTAGTTCCACATCAGCTCATTTCAATGAGCCTGCTTCCTTTTGTAATTTCTAACATTTCCAATACCAGGTCAGATGTGGGAGTTTGAGGGAACTGGTTCCTTTCTGCTCTGAAGACTGGACCTGGTATACACAGGACAAAATGGCTCTAAGGACTCCAGGTAGAAATGACAGGATGATGGAGACTCATCAACTGTAATAGGTGTGCCCTCTAGTGCAGAAGGTTACACATGCATAGATGCGTGGGCTGTACACCTCCCACTTATTCTGCTGTGAACCTAAAATGACTGTACATAATAAATTCTGTTAAAAACGCTACAGCTGGCCCTGGAAGTGGAGATTTTGGGTGAGCCAGCAATGAGGGAGTGCGAGTGGTAGAGTCAACCCTGCCTTTTGTCTGCTTGGTGGAGGTGTTGGCAAGGGAGAGATCCCCTCCCTTCCCTTTAGTCCTCACCACAAGTGGTGGACAGGAGATCTGGCCCTAAGTAGGGGTCACAAGAGCAAGAGAGCTGTCCCTGCCCCTCACATGCTGAAACACTCAAGAGAGCAGGCACTGCACCTTGCCTGGGCAGCACACTACAGCTGGCCCTGGATGTGGGGATTGTGGGTGAGCCAGCCCTGAGGGAGTGAGTGTGAGATAGCCTGTCCTCCCTTCTGTTTGCTTTGTGGTGTTGGCCAAGGAGAGATTCCCCCTTACTCTCATACCCTCCCCACAGGTAGCAGACAGGAGAATTGGCCCTGATGGGGGCATGAAAGCAGGAGAGCTGATCTAATCCCTTACCTGCTGCAGCACTTGGGAGAGCAGGCTCTCCAAGTGGGGGTTGCAGGCCCAGATCCAGGGCTTTGAGTTGTCCTACCTCATGGATGAACTGCTGGAGTGCATGAAGAGGCCAGTTCCACAGACCCAAAACTACAGGATCTCCATGACACAGGACAATAACAGAATATCTGAGAGGAGTCCCAGTGAAGTTCCAGTATTGACAAAGTAGCAGAAGTAGAGGCCTCATACCAGACCAAGGAGTCATAATGAACATTTGCAAGCAAAAACGTGTGGACAAAAGGGAATATTATGGGACACACTGAGACACACTACAGCTTACACAATGAGATTTTTTTTTTTTATGTGCGGGTAGGTTGCAAAGGTATAGGGTAGGTCTGAGGGGAGGTGGGAGAGGAGAGGGAACAGTGCGCATGATGTGAAATTCACAAAATAAAAAAATAATTTAAAAAAAAGGAGAGATGAGCTCATACTGCATCTGTAACAGCCCTTAGCTGATAGCAGTGCCGATCTGTCTGTTACTGAGGGTCTATTTTGAATCATTAGATCTGTATCTCAACAAACAGAAGCTGCTCATAGCTCTCTCAAGCAAAAACAAGGTAGATATCCCTAGTGACCCCAATGTGTAGCATGCCCACATCGTCACAGGACCCAAGACGCACAACCCCTTTCAGGAAGACTCTACTTCAGTTCCTGAATGTGTTCCACACCTTTTCTTGATGCAGAGCCTGAAAGAGTGGTTGACTCCATTCTTTTCTAGAAATGGGTAAGTCCGTTTTCAAATTCTAAATCTTGATATTGAAGGGGATTTGGTGATAAGGGGAAAAAAAATCAGATCTCTTTGGGAGTTGGAAAGTGGCAGAGGACAGGAGCCTCGTGAGTCAGCTCAAAATATGATGCCATTTGCTGGTGGAGATCTCCAGCTGCCACAGGAATCAACTTCTTCAAATACGTGTGCAGACACACTCATGCATGAGCACACACAAGCCATTTAAAGAAGGAGGCATCTACAAGCAGATTTAGAAAACTTCTAGCTGCCAGAACACAGCCTCCACTGCCCAGATATAGATGACAAAAAGAGTCCCAACCTTAAAAACAATTTCCTTGTAAACCTCTAGATCACCAAGGCTGAGATATCACACTTTAGATGGCTGCTTAAAACCTGGTATGACAGTACACAGGACATATGGGTTAGACCCCAACTCCCCACTGTGTGTATGTGTGTATGCACACCCACATGCACTCACACATGTATAAGTGAGTGCACTACATGTGGTTTTATGGGCATGTAGAAGCCACAGGTTGATGTTAAATGTCTTCATCATTTTCTGAGACAGGGTCTCTCACCAATTAGGATAAACTAGCCAGCCAGCAAGCCTTAGGGAATGCTCCTTTCTCTATCTCCCCAGTGCTGTGATTACAGATTCACACCACTGGATCTAGGTTTTTATGTGTGTTCTGGGGGATGGAGTGTAGGTCCTCATGCTTCTTGAGTGAGCCATCTCCCCAGCCCAGACCTCAAGTTTTTTTTGTTTTTTTTTTTGGTTTTTTCGAGACAGGGTTTCTCTGTGTAGCTCTGGCTGTCCTGGACTCGCTTTGTAGACCAGGCTGGCCTAGAACTCACAGAGATCCGCCTGCCTCTGCCTCCCGAGTGCTGGGATTAAAGGCGTGCGCCACCACCGCCCGGCCAGACCTCAAGTTTTTAAACTGTGAGTTATGACCCTACTACGTAGTTATGTAACTGACTGTTGGATGCGCAAAAAATTTGGCAGCAGTAAAAGGTTTCTGGACATGCATCAACCAAACATGAATCCAAAGCTCGTCTACCTCAGCATCCTCGTCTGCAGACTCACCAAGTCTCCCTGAAGCAGAAAAGAACAGGCCCAAAGAAAACTGCAGTCAGCAGAAACGCAAATTCTGGGGCAGGTGACCAGGTGGCCCACATTCAGAGTGGATCTTCCCTCCTCAGTAAAATCTCTCCAGACACACCCTCACAGCCCACCCAGAGATGGGTCTCTTAGGGGACTCATCAAGTTAGGGGTGAAGGGGTAATCACCCCTGGGTTCTTTAGTTCACCTCCCAACCTCAGCTTCTACATTCTTTTCAACAGGCCAAATTGTAATTCAATAAGAGGTGGGCTGCTTGGGAGTCCAAACATCATAAACCAGAAGCCTGGGATTCTTAGATGAAGAAGTGAGTTTTGTTTTCCTCAGTGCCCACAGCACCAGTAGAGTGGTCTGGAGAAATAATTAGCTACCAACATGTGCCAGGCTCAGTCGTGTGTCTATCGGAGTGAGGACACAATTGGAGGAATGCTCCCCTCTGGGGTTGTATGGACAATATCTCCTTATATCCTTTACACAGCTCAGAGTGCTCCAAACACCTCATGAGCAGGAAGGCATCCCAGCCGCTCATCAGATTCCTCTGCCTGGTACATATCTTGAGGGGATGAAAAATGGGCAGGTGGTGCCCAGCTTGTCCAGAACAACTCTGTGGGAAGTTCTGGAATGTGCAGTGAAGGGGTCTAGGCAGCTGTATCAGGATGACAAGGAGGAGCTGTGTGAGGGGGCCTCACTCCACCCCATCAGAAACCAGCATTTACAGGCTTGTCTCTGCCTCTCCCTTCTCGGAGCCCTGTCTTTAGTGGACTCCGCTGTACATCGGCTCCACTGCAGCCGATGCCCACAGGGAGATGCTTCCTGGGTTAAGTCCAGAACTTGAAGGAGCTTTTTTGTCATGTGTTTTCAAGAGAGGGGCAAACATATAATAGGAAACATGGAGAATGTCTCATAGCAGGATCAGAGGAAGGGCAAGAGGCAGGGATGGCAACTGACTGCCTGGGTCTTGACAGCTATCAACCACTCCAATCACATTTTCAACAAGGATTTTCCATTCCTTGTAGAATGGCCTGTGAGGGTCAACGGGACTGTTCCTCAAGCACCAGGAAAAATACAGGCCTGCCGACAGCAGTGTTTGCTAGAATGGATTCTATCCAGCTGGGGGTTCCTTCTTAGAGCCCTGATACTGGTTCCTCTATTCTAGGCTGAGCATGAGAACTTGAATTGCTTGATCCATTGAAACCCACCAGCCCCGGCCCAGTGCCAGGACACTGTCCTCACTGGGGCAAAGGTGACAATGCAGTCTTTTCCTCAGGAAATCCCTCCTTAATTACCCCAAACCAGTTTCCCTTCCAACACAATACATTTTCCTTCACAGTACCCAATATAAGTATAATCAACCAACTAATGGAGTTGTGTGCCACATATCCATTTAGCATTTTCCTCTATACAACTTCAGAAGTGTTGTGGTGGTGGAATGGTTCATTACTGGCTGAGTTTCTCTTCATCTACAAGAACAGACCCTGGTGCTCAGCAGGCTCCCTGTGTCTTTCACCTAACGAATAAAGAAAGGAAGGCATTTCCCCCCAAGACATGTGGCTACCTGGGAAGCAATGGCAGGGTTGTTAACTCATCCCCAATGTTGCTTAGTGACAGCATTTGGCTTGGAAGGAGCAAAGGCTCAGGAATGTTACTGGGATACCATGCCATTTACAACCATGTGACACTGAGAAAGCTGCAATGTCACTCTGTTCCCCAGTCATCCTATCTGTGAATACAGTGAGGGTGCCCACTTCAACAGCACACAGAGTGTAAGGTACTTAGCACAGTATCTGGCAGGTGCTGAACCTGGCTCCATTTTCCTGGAAGGTAAGGTGACTGATGGCAGAAATGGTAAAGGGATAGCTGGGAGGGTTTTGACTGGGAAGGAGGCCTCCAGGAAAAACATCCATCTTAGCATATGCCAGGAAATTGTAGACAAGACCCAGCCAGGGGAGAGACCATGGAGTGAGTGCCTCACTTGCCCTGGCTTACTAGAGGGGAAGGAATCTCTTTGAAATAGATGAGATGGTAATGATTTCTTTAAACATTCACAAGAGGGATTTGGAGCAGAGGATGCTGTCTTAGCATTAACTCTCAACTTCGTACAATCTAGAATCACACACACACAAATAACTCAATTGAGTAGTTGTCTTTGCTAGATTAGTCTGTGGGCGTGTATATGAGGGATTGTCTTAACTAACATACAACAGCCCAGTCCACTTCCAGAAGTTGGCCCTGCCCTACAAAAAAGCTAGCTACACGTGAGCCTGCGAGTGAGACACCAAGCAAGCCAGCAGGATTCTTGCCTTGCCTCTCAGATCTTTCCTTCAACTCCTGCTCTGTCTTCCCTCATTGATGTATTGTGACCTGGAGTGTAAGCCAAATGAACCCTTTCCTCCTCAAGTTGCTTGTGGTCAATGTTTTCTCACAGCAACAAAAAAGTAACTAGAATAGAGACTCATGCAACAAAGTTAGTGATGTTGCCTAAGCAAGCCCAGAAAGGCAACCAGTGAGAGACCAGGTCCAAACCACAAAGCCTGGTGTGGGTGTGGCCCCTTCCTCCAGGAGACCCTGTGAGATCCTATTCCCATAGCCTCATTCTCCAAACTCCAACTGTCAAGGCACAGAAATGAGGGACATACCAATAAGACCTCTTTGAGTAACGGCAGTAATGTTACAGTCACGAGGAATCTCAACCCCATAAGTGCTGAGAAGAGGGAGAGTACAGTAAAGGGTGAGGCCAGCAGGCTAGAGAGGCAATGCAAGGCCTCACTGTCTCCCATCCCTTGGCTCTTAACTATATAACAATGAACCCCAAGAAATTAGAATACCCCTCCCCACCCAGGAATCTCCAGGTAAAGAAAGGCTGAGATCCAGGGGAAGCCAGAGGAGGAACTTGTCTCCTGGAGAAAGATTTACAGCTGATCTGTGGACCTTGTAGGAAACTTCAGAGGTAGCAGTGGGCAGAACCACACCTTGGTGAACTGCTTGGTTATACTTGTCTCTTGCTTTCTACTTAAACTTCACCCTCGAGTCAGGACCCTGAAGTGTGTTGCTTGATCTCTTTGTCCCTCTCCCCAGTGTGGCCATGTTGAGTAAATCTCCTTTCTCTGCTTTTCACCATTAATTTGGCTCTTTCAAGGACAAATGGTCAAATCTGGCTTGTTAGGGTACAGGGTGTCACTCTCGGTCCCCCCTTTTCCTTTCTTCCATTACTTTCCCCCTGAATGCCAGCCTTCTATTTCCATGAGAAGGGGCCGGAGGGGTGGAGCCCAGAAACCAGTCTTCCAGGTTGGGAGGCTCCTGATATCTGAGCCTGAACCTCACAACTGTTCAGCCAAGCTTGAACAATAGGCACCTGGGGCCCTGTCCCAGGAGCCTGGAAAGCCCCAACCCTGTTCTACCTTCTCTAGCTGTGAAGATCTGGAATAAGGGACAGGGTTCCCTAAACATTTTATATGCTGTCTCACAGAGTCCTTCTGAGGAGATGGTGGATCCGATAACACACATTCAACTTTCAGATGAGGAAACTGAAGCCTAGACCAAGTAAGAAACCTGGCAGAAGATCTCCAATTGTTCAAAAGGGGAAATGAGCCCTCAACTTAAGAATTCACTGGCCTTATATCCCTGGGCCCACTGCCTCCCTGCCAGGCTTCCTGGGGCTTCAACCAGCCTGTTATGCTTGAAGGTACCCCATCCGATCCCCACCCACCTGTCTGTAGCCTATCCTGAGTAAGTGGGTGAGCAGAAGCCCCAAAACCTCAGAGACAGGTTCCAGACCCAGGCGGAGACCCATATACTAATTCAAACACTGAGTACTTTATGGCAGCCGGACTTTGCAGCCCCCTCCTCCCTTTGGCATCAACAAGTGTGGGGCTTCCCCCTGCCCCCTCCCGGCAGAGA
This sequence comes from Lophiomys imhausi, assembly GCA_907164525.1. NCBI lineage: Eukaryota > Metazoa > Chordata > Mammalia > Rodentia > Muridae > Lophiomys > Lophiomys imhausi. The sequence goes on along the minus strand of CAJQZJ010034210.1, from coordinate 1,896,479 downwards.
AGCAGGCTGCTGCAGAGCAGCTGGCAAACAAACCGAACACCTGTGTGCCAGATATTACAGCTGCGTGTGGGAAACGTGATCCATCTGCAGCGCCTGTCACATGCCATGTCCGGTTGTTGTACTCGGGCAGGTTGGAAGAGGATCCATTGAAGAGAAAGAATTTCAAAGCCCAGGCACCCATCCCTCCGTTTCCCTCCGCACCCTTTCCTCCCACCCCCAGCATTTTCTTCTCCTCTTCTTTGGCACTCAGCACTTCCGGCTGAGCTTGCCTCTTGCTAATTCCCCAGCAGTATCGCGGGGAGTTGATGCCTCTCCTAGCAACACACATTACAAGGAAACAATAAAGCTACTTAGCATGCTGTGAGTGCTTCTCATCTTCTGAGCAGTTGTTTAACTTCTTGCTCCAAGAATGGCACATCTGGCTGAAACATTTATGAGCTATCCTAAAAGCTGGGGCGCCTGGGGGACACCTTGAGGTGTCCTGCAATTGTCCTATGTCTCCTTGCTTCCCATACACTCTATTCGAGGTCCTAGGATCTTTATCGGCTTTGCAGAAACACATTTATTTTCTTGTCAGAATAATTTTGAGAGGTTTGGTTGACGTTTATGATCAGCCTGCTTGTGGAAAAGGGGAAAGATGGGGCATTGTACAGGTGTCTAAAAAAATAAAAAGTGGGCAAAAAAAAGGGTGCAGCAAGCAGAGAACCAATTACTTCTGCATATGAACTCCCAAAATGCCTTTCCCTGAAAGTAGCTTTGCAAGAAATCATAGTTTTTCTCTCACAACCAACCAGAAGGCACTGAGCCCCGTGAACAGAAAAAGACATAAAACCCAGCACCACAGAGCATAAACAAATTCACTCCAATGTCACAATCCTGTGATACTTCATACTGCTCCAAGAGATGTTTCAGTCTTGGGGCTAGAAAGAAGAATCAGCAGAGAAAGGTGCTTGCCGCCTGATGACCTGAATTTGATACCCAGGACCCACATCGTGGAAGGAGAGATCTGGCTCCTGCATGTTGTTTTCTTACCTCTATGCACATACCATCGCACGTTTGCACAAATGTACACACGTGCACACACACACACACTAAGTTAATATGATTTAAATTTTTAAGAAAGAAAATGGTATTTCCATCTCATCAAAAGACTGTCATCACACATAACTGACACCTAAATTAATAACTCAAATGATTTACATCAACTGTCTTATTTATTCATTAGGTTGGCCAAATAACATTTATTTCTTAACCCAATCACCTAAGTCTTAACTACTTTAGTCAATATTTCCAGTATAATCCTCAATTTACAGATGAAAAGTTGAGGTTCAAAAGAATTAAGTAATTTGTCAGAGTACAGCAACAGCAGGGTCTGAACCCAGAGCGCAAAGGCAGGCCTCAAAGTGAATGAACTATTGGAAGTCTGGCAGGTTCACCCCAGTGTCCTAAGGCCAGCTGACTTGGCCAAAGCAGAGGTGTGTGTGCGGACTTGATACCTGACCCCAACATGCCCAGTGGAGAATTGAGTTTCTTATTCCCCAATGTTTCTGCTTCTTTCTCCTGTCCCCTCAAAACAAAATGAAATTAACATAACTCAAGAAATCAACTCACATGGATCAAACTTAGTTCTTGCTTTTGTCACACCAAAAAACACTTACAGAGACTATATCTGCCAGCCCCATTGTTCCCCTGGTGGTCTCACGTCATCTCCAGCACCAGCCCTGTCACCACTCGGGGTGGCACTTCCTTGGTCCTATACAAAATGCAATTTTCACTTGCCCCTGGAAAATCAATATGGAAAGGCTCTAATTCTCCAGATTTCGATTTTTCAATAAAAATGTGAAAATGAAACTCCACAGGATTGCAGCCAAAATGGTGCCCCTGAGCCACTGTCAGTCTAGAGGGAAACTCAACAAGGGTTTTAGAGGAAAAGACCAACCTTGCCTTTGCTCCTTGCACAACTCACTGGATAGGAAAGGAAGGAAGTGGGGGCTGGATGCATCTGTGCTGGTGTTAGAAAGGCCTCCTCCAAAGACAGACTTCTTGGCTCAGAGTGCTGCCAGGATTGGAATCCCAGCATTTGGGAGGCTGAGGCAGGAGGATTGCTGGGGTTGGAGGCCTGCCTTGGAGCCTGGGTTACAAATGTGAGATTCTGTCTCCAAAAGAAAGAAGGGAGAGAGGGAGGGTAGGGGAGGAGAGGGCTTAGAGATTTCTCATTCTAAAGAAACTCATCACAAAAGTAGCTTTTCCTGGCTTGCTACTGACCAGCAATTTGGTAACAATGAGGCTTAATGGCAGAACCAACATACTAAAGCATTGGAACCTTTCTCCAACTCATCAGCTCTGCTTTCCGTTTATTAGCTCTGGACTTGATTTTCTCAACAAGGAGCAAGAGCTGGAGGAAGAGAGGAGTTGGTCAGTTGAGTTCCTGGAGGGGAAAGAAGGCCTCAAGGGAAGCAGCCCTGGAGAGACTCCTTAAGGTGCCTGGCTCATCGCTGGCACTCCCTAGAGTGAGCTTCCTGCCTGCCAGCTCCTGCCCCTGTCCCCATCGCTCAGGCTGAACAGCTGCTGTGCCCTTTGGAACATACTGTTGTCAGAGGAGGGCCACTGCAGACTATTCGGTTACCTACCCGGGACCTTCAAATCCAACCAGGAGAGTGTCACACTTAATGAAAATGTCACCAACCAATCCCCAGGGGATGGGAACAGGGACGGGATGGACACGACTCTGCTCAGATATTGCTCTGTATTTAATATGAACTGCTGCATGTCTGTAGTTCATGAGCCAAGAGCAGCAGGCAGCACCATCCTCAGAAGTGTGAGTCCAAGCCAGTCTGCTGCCATGTGACCCTGGGTGAGTCACGTAGCTTCCAGCTTCCGGGTACTCCACCGTTCTCAGCTGTTAAACAGGTTAATAATAGAGAGGCACGCTTTGACCCAGCACCATGGCCTGGCAAAAGAGAAGCAAGCCAACCTGACCAATTCAGTGATGGGACTTTGAAAGACTAGAACAAGAAATCCACACAGCGTGAACTTTATTATGTCAAGCAGCTGATACTCCCAAAACAAAAGGAGATTTTTAAGACCAAGGCCACCAGCTTAAGGCTCCTTTGTTTTATGTCTGCCCAACACTGCTCTCTTTAGTTTGTTTGTTTGCTTGTTTTTCTTTCTTCCCTTAGCACCTTCCCTCCCTCCCCTTCCTTCCTTCCTTCCTTTCTCCAGTGCCACATGGAACTCAGCTTCACTTAAGCTAACCAAGGGCCCACCACTGCCTTATTCCTCAGCCCATTGACAGTTCCCAGTAACTTTCAAACCTGAACCTAGAGCTTTGATGGCAGGCAGGCTGGAGAGAGGGAAGAAACCAAGCACGGGTTGGCTGTCTGAGGATCCATACAGAGTATGAACGATACCAGAAGGACACACGGGGAGCCACCAACTGATGGGCTCTCTTGGTCCATGTCTGCTCCAGCAGGCTCAAGATTCCTACAGGAAGTCAGGCTGACTAGAACTGAACAACCAGAAAGAGTAGAAGCCCCAGGAGTACGGGATGGGGTGCCATTCACTGGGCTGAATGCTCATCCAGCATGCACAAGGACATAGGTTCCAGACTAAGAAAGGAAAGAAAACTACCTTAGAGTTGCAGCCTAGGAGAATTTTACAGGGAGTTACAAGATCTAACAACAACACAGAGGTTGTGTTTATAGTATGAAAGGATACAGACACAGAGAAGAAAAGATACCAAGTGAGGTGGTTTTTTTTTTCCATTGCTGTTGTTAATCACATATAATTTAAAAGAGAAAGAGAAATTAATGTCTGAAATCTCACTGAAAGACAGTGAAACTGCTCAAAGTTTCCTCCTTTGCATAATAGTGATTTTATTTCCAAACCCTGGGTAAATCTAATATCCTTCTCTCGGAGTGCCCTAAACAGTATCCAGCCAATGGCCTTGGAAAGCAGAATTTGCCCCAGGCAACAATGGGAGCTTTGAGCAGCAGTAAGTCCCTGTGAGTCATAGGGGATTGTCCTCCTGTACAGGCAGAGTTAAGTGCTTTCCTTCCCTCCTCCCTCTCCCCACCTTAGTGATAAGAATGAGCCTGAGATGTGGCCCAGCCTGTGCACAGGGTAATAGGGAAAGCTTTCATTGTGGAAGACCCAAAGCTCCGAACTGACCATGTCTTATTGTCATTGTGTTGCATTGATCTTTTTTTTTTTAAATACTTTATTTTTTTTCTTCAAGTTACATCTCAGTAACAAACCCCTCCCTATTCCCCCTTCCTATCCCGCCCTTCCACCCTCTTCCCCCCAGAAGTTTCCCCTTTCAGTCCAACAGATGGTTCCTTCTCTTATAACAGTAAGTATTATACAAAACAACAGATATAAGTATGCCACATTTATGAGAGTTAAATGGCCCAGTATACCTTCCCAATGTCCAGTTTATACATATTTGGCCCCTGACTTTAACATTCTACTATCTAACCATCTCCATGAGTTTAAAGGTCTATATCTGACTCAACATTCATACTAACTTGCAACACACTTTTAAGAGTATCTTCTTAGATCCAGAACACCCTCTTGATTCCTAAACAACTCAAAATTTAACTATGAGACTCTAGCTGTCTATTCTTCAACCACCTCAGAGACCTGAGAGGGATAAATATATTTGCTTATATAGGAAGTGCAGGGCCTGCAGCTTCCAAAACTAAGAAAGGACATACCAATGACTGCCTGGACAGTTCCCATTTTCTCTCCATACATTCCTGCATCAGTCTTCAGCCTTTGGGTCCTGTTTCTCTGACAGACATTTGTTGTAGAGCAGGGATTATGAAGGACTTACCTACCCTGTCTTGGCAGAGTTAGGCTGTCGACTTCCCTGCTACCAAGTTTTGTCCTTTTTGGACAGCAGTCTGTCTGCAGTTGGTGCAAGGGGTTTTTTCATGCCAAGAGATAGGCTTGCCACTAATTCAACCATCTTACAGTGGAGGTTCTTCGATGCTTATCTTCTACTTGGAGTAGAATAGGGGGTGCTGTCAGGCGCTGATATGTCTCGATATCAAAAAAAATCTTGATTTAAGATAACATCTTTGAATGCCATATTCTGCAGATCTCTTGGGGTTTTTGAAGATGCCCTATCCATCTCTTGTATTTAGATAAGCAAATGTTGCTTGTCTCTTAGCAACTTGATTACTGGGTAGTTTAGAGAATATCTGTGATAGACTGTCATAGTAGCTAACAAAGTGACATGTTTGCATGACTAGGAGTTTGTTTTAACTATCCTAGACCGTTTTAGATGGTTGGTATCAAGAGGTCAGAGCTTCACATTTTATTTTTAAGTATCTCTAGGTATGATACCATTAGGAAGCATTACCTTTAAATTTGTATCAATATACAAAGATCTATTCAATTGTGGTTAAATATACTCTTAATTATGTATCAATATACCAAGATCAATGCCTATGTAGCCAAATACAATCTTAATATTACGTCCATATACAAGGGTCAATACCATTGTGGCCAACTATAATCTTAATTTTGTATCAATATACAAAGATCAATACCGATGTAATCCAATACAATCTTATTTTTGCACAATAAACAATGGTCAATACCACTTTAGCCAAATAAACTACTAATTTTGTATCAATATACAAAGGTA
>CAJQZJ010034210.1:1873596-1890426 GCA_907164525.1 Lophiomys imhausi | reverse complement strand
TGTGTGTGTGTGTGTGTGTGTGTGTGTGTGTGTGTGTGTGTGTGTGTATGTGTGTGTGTGTGTGTGCCATGCCACGCCCACATGTTTACACACAACATGGGCCACCTGGAGATAAAATTATTCTCCACTAGGGCAGAAAGACCTTTGGTGAGCAAACCGCCAGCTAATGAGCTGACCGGAGCAGTCTGGTAGGCACTCACTGCAGTGTTTTGTTCCTAATCCCTACGTCACTATTTTACAGAGGGGTTAGCCGGTGAGGCCTCAAACTCCAGAGACTTCAGAGCTCAGGCCATGTTCAGGCTGATTCAAATACCAGCGTCTGGGCAGGGGAGTGGGATTAGTAGATAAAGCATTTGCTGCACAAGATGAAGGCCTGGCATCAGATCTTCATGACCCAGATAAAGCCAGATATGGTAATAATACACGTGTATAATTCCAGTACTCCTGGGGGGAGACAGGAGAAATCCCAGAAGCTCACAGACCAAACAGCTTTGGGAAGCCATCACACAGCCAACAGACCCTGTCTTGGCTGAGAGACCCTGAGGTTGTCTTCTGACCACCACATGGGTGATGTGGCACATGTGTGCCTGCATTCACACATAGAAACACACATATAAACACACACAGAAGGAAAGAGGAAAAAAAATGTCTGGATGGAGCCTGGAGGTCAGCCTGCCCCTACCCCCACCCCCAGCAGAGCACACAAAGGAAAGGGTGTGGGACTCTATCCTCATCTGAAGTCTTGCCACTGTTTATGGAACTACATTGTAAGTCACTGTGAGAACAAAGGTTTCCACTCACAGCAGCCTGTGCCCTTAGGCTGGGCAGGTGTGTCCAGACTGGGTTTCCCAGCTGCCCCAGCCATGGGCAGCAGCTGTACCCAGGGTGTCCATGCAGGGCATCTTCTGCTTGCCTGTCTGCCCCACGCCACTCACTTGGACTCACCACACCATGTGCAGGGCCACCTGCCGTTGGGCACTCTTGGCCAGCATCCACCCCAGCAGGCTCGTGTCACATCCAGCCCCATCAACATCAGCAGATGGACTCTGCTCTCCTCTCACTGAGCTGGTCAGCGGGGCTCTCCTCTCACCACCATAGGCTCACAGGAGATGTCGGCAGCGGTAAGGCTACTAAGGTGTGGAACTGATGATGCTCAAATCTGTCCAGGCTCAGAGCCAGAAAGATCCCTGAGTCATTTCCTGTAGAATGTGGAGCGTAAACTTACAGCTTTGGAAATCATCATTGACTGAGCGTGTGCCGTACAGGTCCTGGAGAATAAGAGGGAGAGAGAGAGAGAGAGAGAGAGATTTTACAGATCTTAATGAACGCAAAGGGCTTTCTTTACATTTATTAAGTACTCACCTTCTTGTCATGTGTAATCTTGTTTGCTGTAAGTGGCTATCTGAAAATCTCAATATATTTGTATCAACTTAAGTCGAATTAATCTGAACATTTTTAAGTTATCCTGTGTGTCATGAAAGCACACAGACAAGCATGAGCCTCGTTATGTGAACAACGATCCCTACATGCACTGCACATGTGTATGAAGAAGTTTCCTGAGCAGGTTAGAGAGATGGCTCAGTGGTTAAGACCAAGTACTGCTCTTGCCGAGGACCAAAGTTCGGTTCCCAGCACCCACGTCAGTCAGCTCACAACTGCCTGTAACGCCAGCTCCAGAGGCTCTGACACCTTCTGGTTTCTATGACCACTTTAGTCACCTGCACAGATCCACAAACAGAAAGGCCTGAGAAGGAGGAAGGTAAACCACACAGGGCTGTTCCAGGAGAAGGTACCTCCTAAGACTGACATCTGAGCAGGCCTCAGCATCTGGAAAGCTCGGTTCATGTACACACTGATCTCAGACTTCAGCCAGAGCCGTTCCCCAAGTGTTTGATGAAACCCACCCAAAAGAAAGATCTCCCCGAAGCCTTGCATGATTCCATACAGTCACACATGTTTCATATAGTACTCCATAGTATATCACCTAACCAAAAATTTGTTTTGGTTATCATCAGACAAAATTAATGTTTTGGAGAGATGCTCCGGGCTCATCCTGTGGCAAGTCACAAACCCAGATGTTGGTCTTGGGTGATAATGAGTCCAAATCAGGCTCCTGGGAACTCTAAGAGTTCCCAGGATCAGAGGATCATCTCCTCTTCCAGTTGCAGAGGGATCTGGCAAAGGATGCTGGGCTCCTTAAACCTAGAAATGCTAATCAGGTAAAGTTAAAATGGTCCCGTTTCAAATGCATCAAAACTCTTCAAGATGAGCTAGTCTAGTAACTGGTAGTCTTAATATGAATTCCATTCCAGAAGCTGTGGCTGGCTCATCGGATCAAGTACTTTTTGATCAAGCACAAGGATGGGAGTTAGAACCCCAGAACGCACATGTTCTGTCACTGTGAAGAGACACCATGCCCATGACAACTATTAAAAAAACAAGATATGTAAGTGGGAGTTTCCTTAAGTTCTAGAGGGTTAGTCCATGATCATCATGGCAGGAAGCAGATGGGAATGGTGCTGGAACAGTAGCTGAGAGCTCTACATCCTGATCCACAGGCAGCGTCAGAGAGAGAGAGAGATGCTGGGCCTTATATGGGCTTTTGAAATCTCAAAGCCCACTTACCCATGACACTCTTCCTCCAACAAGTCCACACCTCCTAATCCTTCCCAAATTGTTTCGCTAACTGGGGACCAAGCATTGGAACATACGACCCTAGAAAGGGGGGCATTCTCTTTCAAACTGTCACACCTTAAAAATGTTGGTTGGGTGTGGTGGCCTCTTATAATGCCAACACTCAGAAGTCTGAGACAGGGGATCCCAGAGTAAACTGGAGAGACCCTGCCTCAATAGATAAAGTGAGCAGTGATTGAGAAAGACATCCAACATCCACCTCTCACCTACACACACAATTCTACACATACATATATCCATACATTATATGAATGTACTCACGTACACTTGCAAAAACTAAAAATCCACTCCCTTTCATCAACAAGACCTATATTCTGGCCTTCTACAATTTGGACTTTTTTGGGGGGGTGTATTATTGTTCTTTTGTTTTGTTGGTTTGTGGTGCTGGAGTTCAAAGGTAGGGACCTCACAAGCCAGGCAGGAGCTGTGCCCCAAGACGCACCCTAATCCTTCTAGCTCTGGTCTTATGACTGGCATGGTGAAACTGTTTAGACTTAGGACTGGTCTGGCCCAGTTGTAACGAGGAACGATCCAGACAAGGTTTCGTGGACTTTGACACCAAAAAAAAAATCATTGCGTTAGAATTTATCTTACAGAGTTGCTGCATCCCTCAGGACAAGCAAACTTCCTCTGGAGTTGCTTAACCCTCTGAGGAGAGAGTTATAACAAGTCTGGTCAACTTATATTTGTTAAATAAACTTTGGCAATAGATAAGTGAGACACGCATGGGGACATCTCACACTGTACCTTGTGCTGTCCTTTTATCTGACACAGAGTCAGATGGCGTGTAAACTGAATGCATGTAACACCCGCTTGGGGTGCAAGGTTTTGAGCAGACAACACAGAAGGACTAGACCACGCAAATGTCTATGGCTCCAGTTGCTAGGAAGGCTGAAACAGGAGGTTGGCTTGAGCTGAGAGTTCAAGGCCAGTGTGGGCAATTTAGAGAGACCTCATTTCAAGAAGACAAAGAAAATTCAATGGCTTTTGACAGAGAGAGAGGAAAGGGGACAGGAGGAAGAGAGAACGCTGAGGAAAAATGCAGTCATGCTGATAGAAGGGTAGAAACACAGCACCAAAAGCCCTGAGCCACACTGCTCCTACACTTGCTAGATATGGTATCTGGAATTACTTGGTCTCAGCAGAAAGAAACATGGATGGGAAAAAAAGTAATCATCTAAACTATAGTTTTAGGCTGAAAATGTACTGTTTTGGAAGAAGTTAAGAAATTGCTAGATGAGCTTGGCTCATGGTTTCTGGAAGAACATCTCTTTGGATTAGCATCCCTTAGGAATGCGAGTGATATGGCTTAGCAGAATTTGCTTGCTGCTAAACCTGACAACCCAATCCCAGTTTAATCCCTGTAGCTACCATAATACAAGCACTTGAACAGGGGAACTGAGCCTCAAGGTCAGCGAGGGAAGTGAGATTGTAGATATGTTCCTATTCCAGTCCAATGCTGCTTAATGAGTCCACATTGGGGAAAGGAGTGAACCAGCTCCCACAAGTTGTTCTCTGACCTGCACATATGCTCCATGGAACACGAACATGCACACCATACACACACACACACACACACACACACACACACACACACGCACACGCACACACATGCATGTACGCACATATATGCACACACACATACACACCAAAAAGCAAATAAATAAATTAGAGTAATAAAAAATGTTAAGCATGCTTTCAGCTACAAGTCACAGAAAATGGAGCTAGAATGGCTGAGAGAAATAGAGTCCATTTTTCTCCCAACAATAAGAAGTTTGAAGATTGCTCTAAAGGCAGATACAGAGTTATGGGGAACCAAGGTCCTGTCCCTCGTTCTGTTCTTCACTTCATTCTGAACACAGTTAGGACTTCCTACACATTTGTTGGATGCCACCTGAATCTTTTGACATTCCAGTCTGTCTTCCTTCTGTCACTGGATAAAATGTTACTCATGTTGCTCATACATGATATGAGTCAACTAATAAAGAGAAACAGTTTGTTTTGGCTTATAGGTTTGTAGGTTTAGTTCATGGGCATGTTGGTTACAGCCTGTGGCAGGACATCATGATAGCAGCACACACTGTAGCATATCCATTCACCTCATTGCTGGAAATTAAAAGAAAGAAACAGACAAGGGTTCCACCATCCCCTCTGAGAGAACACTTCCAATAACAACCTCACCTCTTAAGGGTCCCCCATCACTCACCTCAATAGCAGCATGTGTAGACTGAGCCTTTAACATATTGGTTTTAGGGTGATGCTTCAAACCCAAACTGTAGCCAGAGGGAGGAACAAATGGTGAAAAAGAGAGTTTTCTCTTTGTAAACCTTTGCTTTCTACTTTGAAAGGTGCATGCCGTCCACGGTCTCTTTCTCCAAGCTCAGGACCACAACTAAGCTAAAAGGACCCCCTGCTGTACAAAAGTAGAGAAAAGGGTTACTGTTAGCCAGCTTTCTTGCAACCCCCCTATGAAATGACACTTACTGAACAATAGTGCCTACAGAAGACAGATGTTGAGTGAACATCTGCTCTCACAGCCAACAAGATGTGTGTCTGTGTACAAGTCAGCATTGTTCCTGTCAAGCACAGTGTGAGGGCTTCTCAGTGAGTTCACAGCCAGCCTGTAGCTACCATAATACAAGCACTTGAACAAGGGGAACTGAGCCTCAAGGTCAGCGAGGGAAGTGAGATTGTAGATATGTTCCTATTCCAGTCCAATGCTGCTTAATGAGTCCACAAGCACACATTACCCATGAGGTGGCTCATCTTGAATACAGAGCATTTCTCATGGTTCAGTAGAGAGTAAGATTCCTTTCTCCTATCTCATTTTCCCCCATGTTGAATGTTACTCGAGGCTATTTAATTTCTTTTTTCCCCACCATGTAAGCTTCTGGCTATACCTCCCAACACTTACTCCCATCTCTCAATCTTTTAATTGTCCATATTCTACTAGCCTGCTCAAAGAAATATCTAGAATGGTTGGTTCCTGTCATTGCTTGTCAGCCTCGTCGTTGGAGAATATTCTGCCCAGGACACATGGGCTCTTCGCTCACTAGACTTATGAGCACTGCCCACAGGCAAGAGCTTGAGGTTAAAAATTCAAAGTCAGCCCTGGCATCCACAAACTATTTTATAAGTAATTCAAAGCTCATGACTTGCTTAGAGCTGGTGGTATTATTTCAAATCTCTCTCTGGAAGATTGCACAGTATGATATGAATCCCCAGTGCGAGGTTTAAAGTTTGGCTACTTGTTAAATCAGAGCTGTACAATCAAATTGTGTCCAGCTTGTGCTTCGTTGTGACCTCCAGATCTTATAAAAGGGTTCCTCCATGAAACCAGTCATTTCTATATCTTGGAACTGGTAGTGCTATTTTTATTCTACGTATGCACAACCCGAATGGAATCCACACAATCCAAAACCCTATATATTCAAAGAGGAGGAGGTGAGAGTTGAGCTTCTTCTATACTTGATAGGACACAAATTGGCATCTTGTGTTACCATGCGCCCTCAATTTATGGTTGCTACTTTTCTTCAGTACACAAGAAAATAATTCATTCATACTTGGGGGTGATCAATCTTTTCCAGAAAAAAAAAGTCAAAGTCTTCTCAAATGAATAAATGCAGGAGAATGACAGCATAATCTAGAATTTCATATCTCACCAAGGCCCACGTACTAACAGCTTGGTTACCAGCTTTACTGGGAGGCAGTTAAAATTTCCAGAGGTGGAACCTAGTCGTAGGAAGTTAAGTCATTGGGAGTGTGCGTTTGAAGTCCACAGTGGGATCCTGGTCTTTTCTCTTCCTCTTTTTGCTTCTCTGTTACCATGAAGTGAGCCTGTCTTCCACCACAGGCCCTCACTGTGGCATATGTTGCCTTGCCATTGCCCCCAAAGACAGCAACACCATGTGATCACACTCTGAAACTGTGATCCCAAACCCCTCCTTCTTATAAATTAGTCACCTTGGGTATTTTGTTACAGTAAAGGACAGCTCTTTTTTTTTTAATAGTTGATTTTTTATTTTTTATTATTATTTTTTTTTTGGTTTTTCGAGACAGGGTTTCTCTGTGTAACAGCTCTGGCTGTCCTGGTCTCACTTTTGTAGACCAGGCTGGCCTCGAACTCACAGAGATCCACCTGCCTCTGCCTCCCAAGTGCTGGAATTAAAGGCATGTGCCACCACCGCCTGGCTATTTTTTATTTCTTCAAGTTACATCTCAATCACAATCCCCTCCCTACTCCCCCCTCCTGTCCCACCCTTCCACTCTCTTCCTCCTCATCCCCCCCATCCTCTACCTTTTTTTTTTTTAGTTTAAGGTAGATCATATTTCCCCCAACAGCTCCCTCTTTCAGTCCAACAAATGGCTCTTTCTCTTATAACAATAAATACAATACAAAACAGAAATAAATAGGCCACAATTATGAGAGTTATATGGCTTAGCATACAGTCCCAATGTCCAGTCCATATGTATTTGGCACCTGACTTTAACATTCTACTATCTAACCATCTCCATGAGTTTAAAGTTCTATATCTAACTCAGCTTTCATACTAACTTGCCTCACAATTTTAAAAACATCTTCTTGGATCCAGAACACCCTCTTGATTCTTAAACAACTCAAAATTTAACTGTGAGACTCTAGCTATCTATTCTTCAACCACCTCAGAGACCTGAGAGGTATAAATATATATGATTATATAGGAAGTGCAGGGCCCACAGCTTCCAAAACTAAGAAATGACATACCAGTGGCTGCCTGGACAGTTCCCATTTTCTCTCCATACATTACAGCATCAATCTTCAGTCATTTGGCCCCGTTTCTCTGACATACATTGATTGTAGAGCAGGAATTATGAAGGACTTACCTACCCTGTCTTGGCAGAGCTAGGCTGTCGACTTACCTGCTTCCAAGTTTTGAAAGGACAGCTCTTTAAGTGAGTGGGAGAAGCAGGTTCTCAGCCCAAAGAGTCTCATTCCAATACCCCTGTCCTTAACTACTGTCTTACACTGTTGGATTCTCACCAGGTAACAACCAAGGCAACCATGAGACAAAGGGGGACCATAGATATCCTGTGAAAGAATAAGGGAGAGCTTCACACATGGACTTGGGAGGTGAGGGAAGGGTGATATGAACTGAGAAGCCTAGAGCACACAAGCCTGTACGGTGGGACACAGATCCCAACCATCCCTATAGAGATCCAAAGAGAGAAACAGATAAGCAACATCATGGCAATGTAAAGTCAGGAGGACAATAATGGATGAAGCCATCCTTTATGTGTGAGCCACAGGGCTATAAAAAGAACAGCTTCTGAGGCAAGGCTTTGCAGTACAGCCTCAGAATTAAGCTCTCAACTCCTTGTGCCGGGCCAATTTTCATCAGCTGTGTCCTCATCTTGCCGTTTTGAGTCAGAACGACCCTGCCCCCTGGTTATTAGCTGAGTTCAGCCAGACAGCCTAACACCACCTCACAGCTCAGAAGTTCCGTCAGCAGCCCGTACGAAAGAAGTAGCAATCACATAGCCAGCCAGAGTGAAATTAAGAAATTTGCATGTCATTTATTAATATCCTCCTTGTCTGTCAAGCAGCCTTCAAAAACATGTTTTCCTCCTTTGGAAAAAAGCAAATTGTAATGAGCTCATCCATGCTAAGGATCTCAGGCCAGGCTCCGCTGCTCCGAACATGTATGGAGAATGAACATACACCAAGGGTGTTGGTCCATCAATACAGTCTCCTGTCTGTCCTAAAATCTGGGATAACTTTCCTGTGTGTGGTGATTCACATGTTGTCTAAAGAGTGGTCTGGTCCCTAGCATAATATATCTTGACATAAAAGGGTGATTCAAAATACTCTAAAATGGAGGCCAAAGAGATTGTTCAGTGGTTAAGAGCACTTGTTGCTCTTGCAGAGGACCTGGGTTTGGTTCCCAGCACCCACATGGTGGCTCATAGCCATCCATAACTCCAGTTCTAGGGAATCTGATGTCTTTTTATGACCTCCAAAGGCACAGGGCATGTACTCATAAGCATAAAATAAAATTCTTAAAGTCTAAAAGAATTCCAATATGCCTGGGTGTTTGACTACAGAGTTGTTGTTCAGTTAGGTGAGATAATGGCATTGTGTTTCTGGCAGAAAATGTGCTGATATCTCAAAGATACACTCAGGACTGAGACATAATATATGAACAAACCCTTTACAACAAACAAAATAAAATACTGTAAAATGTTAACAACAGGTATATCCATCTAATGGGTTGACACACGTCCATTACACTTTTTTTCCTCTGGCTTTGCATGTTAGACATTTTCACAACAAAATAACTCCAAGAATAGCCCAGCCTGGTAGCTCCTCGGCATCCTGTAGAAAAATACTATACTCTTTCCAACCAGTCACAACCACCCTTCCCTAGGACTCCCCATGTAGGTCTGAGTGTGTGTCGCCTGACATCCATAGCCAAAGGCAGAGTGAGCATGACTGACATTTGAGGAGCTTCCTCTGAATGCAGTCTCACCCTAAGCACATATGGCACCTCGCTCGGTCCTCTCCACAGCCTGCGTAGCTATCACTAGCCCCAGTGGTAGAAAATGAGACTCATAGCAGTGTAATGTGCTGAAGGTCACTCAGCTAGTTACACTCAGCTACTTACACTCAGCTAGTTAGGCTCAGCCAGTCAGTAACACAGTCAGAGTTTCTGCCACAAAGTTAACATTACATTAAATGGCCTCATCCAGTTGGTGATCTGAGTTCATAGTGCTTCCTTCCCATAAAAGAGCGATTATGGCACCTTTCTACCCTACAATGGTACTGATTACTCTCCTTCCATATACAATGACGCTGGGTGTCAATTATTCCTACTTTTTTTTTTAGTATTTCTCCTGTTTCTTCACAGATACTTTTTGAATTTTTTATTTGTGTGTGTGTGTGTGTGTGTGTGTGTGTGTGTGTGTGTGTGTGTGTTTTCCACATGAGCATGGGTGCCCTTGGAGGCCAGAAGAGGTCATCAGATCCCTGAAGCTGGCGGGACAAGCAATAGCAGCCAGTATTTGTTCTGGAAACCAAATTCCAAAACTTCTGCAAGAATGCCAAGTGCACTTAACCACTGAGTCATCACTCCATCCCCAGACTCTTGCAGGTAGGGTAAGCCCCTGGAGAATAGGGTCAGGCACAGTGCTCTCCTGTGGCCACCCCACAAGCCTGAGACATCTCCTGAGATGCTTGCTTGAGTCCTTCTTCATGAAGGTGTGGTCTTCTCTCTGCAGGTGACAGCACTCTGTGGAGGTGTTCTGAGTCCAGTTTCTCACTTGGTCACTCCCAAAAATGATAGGGAAGAAGTTGGTACACATTTATTTACACAACCACAATCGGAGTCTAGCTGGAACCCAGATCTGTCTGTCTGTCCTTGTCTGTCTGTCTGCCATCTCCATCTGTGTCTATCATCTGGCTCTATCAACCATCTCTATCATCTGTATCAATTGATGTATTATCTCTGTCATCTACATTTGTCTATCTACCTTTCAATCAATGGATTATCACCTATATCCCAGATATCTGTGTCTGTCATCTATCTCTATTATTGATCTATCATCTCTATCTATATCATTGATCTCTATCATTTTTATCAGCCATCTGTATTTATCACATATACTTCTATCATCTGCTTCTATCAATCTATCATCTATCTAACTGCCTACTTACCATCTGTCTGTCTATCTGTTATCTATCTACATGCAGCTTGGATGGTTACAAGGTAGGTGAAAGGTAGTATCTGTTATTTTGCATTAGTTTACCTTGAGGCACAAATTTTTCCATTAATCTCTACTCCCTGATATTAGGAACAAACACTTCTGAGGGCTTCTTACATAGGCAAAGGTGTAACCAAGATCTGTCTCCAAGATAAGAAGGTCAGATTGCTGTGCCTCATCACTTGGGTGTCAAAAGACCATTTTCAGTTCTTGACTAATACTTTTTACTACTGTTGGTTTCCCCGGTGCTGGCTCACAAGGAGAATGGGGTGCTGGATATAAGAAACAGTCACCTTAGGCAGACAAGACTCCCCACAAAGAGCAGACCCATACAGTCTAACCCTGTGTTAATCATTCCACAAAGGCCTGTTATGAAGGTTCTCCGAGCTCACTGAGTACTCAGGGCTGTTTTAGAGAAGCCTAGAGCCAGCCCAGATCTGCTGGAGGAAGGTCATTACCCTCTGAGGATGCACACACTTATTCTCATGGTCATTCAGCCTGGGAATCTATCCAAAGGCAATGAGAGAGCACTCCTTTCTTACATTGATAGACACCTCAAAGTGACTCCAGCAAGAAAGGCGTGCTCTGAAGGTCTCCAGTGAGGTGGGTGAGCTGAGCTCGGGAGCTAGGCTGTAGGAAAGACTTAGGGAGGAGAGGTGAGGTATGAGAGGAAAGGTGCTGTGGCTGCTGACCTGGACAAAGAACAGCTTGGGCTGGGCAGAAAGCTTCAGGAGGGCTTTCCAGATTGCCCTGGGAGCTGCCCTCTTTCCCACACAGTTGACCTGCCTCCATCTGTGTGACTTCTCAGCCCAATAAGACTCAGGAATTCAGTCAGGCTTGCCTTCCTATCTAGCTGTGCTGAGCACCATGTCTGGTGTCTCACAGTGGTTCGGTGACATTCAGGTGGCTCAGCACAAATATTCCCATTGTTCTTCCCAAGTACTTCTCACAACTGGCAATCAGAGAAATAAAAGCTGAAACAACAATGGAATCACCTTTTCTTCCATCAGGTTATGGAACTCTCCACAGAATAAAAGCCAGCATTCATATAGGTTGAATAACTCTAATCTTGCTTGAAGCCCTAACAATACCAAGAGGAGATGTAGTCCATTCCTGTCATCTGTCACATAACAATTGTGCTGCCCAAACTAATGAAGACAAACATTGCCATGGCTGAGCACACTTTGGAATAGAAGGAGACCATTCCATGTATGTATCTACATACCCATGCACTCATTTGGGAAATTTTTAGTAACCATCTAGGAAACATGAAGAGCGAAGAAGGAACTATGCACACATCAAGTGCTGAGCCAGACTGTTGGTTCGCTTGTTCTATGAGTTGAGTAATAATCTCCCCTGGGCACAGATGAAGAGAGGATAACTGGCTTGCCTAAGGTCACCCAGTAAATGACAGCTTCCCAGGGGACTCCAGGAGACAGAAGCTTCAGATTGCTCTCTGCCCTTTTAAGAAGCTTGCCGTGAGAACTTGCCATCATGGCGGAAACTGAGCAGGTACAGGCAATCCTTACAGGAACCTGAGCCTGCATGCCTGAAGGGATTCAGGCTAGGTCAAATAAGAAGTTGCCCTGGTTCAGGCAGAGTATGAAAATAACTTCGGAGAGAATGAGTATTATGGGTCACATTATTAAACAGATAGGAGAAGCAGGTGTGCCAGTGTGTGGGATACCCAACAGGCATGTCAAACCTTCTGGCATTTCAACATGACATTGCAGTCAAAAAGGTTTTGCTCAAGAACCATACAGTTTTGTTACTGAAAAAAAAAACTCTAATGTTTTAAGTAAGTTTATGATTCTGTGTTGAACCGCATTAGAAGCTGTCTTTGGCCACATGCAGCCTGTGGTCCACAGGTTGGATTGCCTGGAAGGAGAAACCCTCCTTGAGTAAATCAGGGAAGAGAAAAGCTCAGATCACGCTCAGGAGACAACACCAATGAAGAAACATGTAAACAAACATTTGGAGCACTGAGCTCCACAGCTCTCCAAAAATTCTAGTACATTTAAACTGACATCAGCCGCAAAGCTACAGAGCTCCTGAGATGAAGTTCAGACAGTCATGTGAGTGTGT
The DNA here is from genome assembly GCA_907164525.1 of Lophiomys imhausi. Taxonomy (NCBI): domain Eukaryota; kingdom Metazoa; phylum Chordata; class Mammalia; order Rodentia; family Muridae; genus Lophiomys; species Lophiomys imhausi. The sequence continues at coordinate 1,877,910 of CAJQZJ010034210.1, read as the reverse complement.
CCATGAGACTGGAGCACTTAGGTTCTGGCTGTAGAAAAGAAATGGAGACTCCAGTCCAGACTGCAGGTTCTGGAGCTTTCAAGCAATTGGGGATATAAGTTCAGGTCAAGACTGAGGTGGACAGGGCAGGGGTGGGGCACTGTGGATGCTGCTTCCCAGGGTGGCCAAGCGAGTAAGTAGAGGCAGAGGTAGAAATCATACAACTGAGATTTTTATCTCCTCCTTGGATATAAGCTCCCTGCCTTCCATAGATGAGGGTCTTGAGAACTGTGACCAAAGAATAAAGGAAAAATGAGTCCAAGATAGGAGTCTAATATGTACCTGTGTGAGCACAGGCTTTGTTGTAAGAATACCAAAGGAAGTAAGGTGGCCTTCCTAAAGAGTCATGAACACAAATCTCCTGAGTCCAGCATGGCTGTGCACAGGACAAGGCCAATTCCAATGGGAGCCGTGGGACCTGAAGAGAATTAAGGAAGAGCAGCTGTCCATTCTTACTAACATGCTAGATGCCCTGTGAGGTTTGAATCATCTCACAACCCTACTTTCCTCTAAACCCCTGGGATTCTCCAGCCAGCTTAAGAGAAAGATGCCATAAAGTTCTCAAGACTAAAATAATGTCAAGTTGTATTTCTCCTATGTGACTAGCATGTGCCTGCTTACCAGGCAGCAGCTAGAGGGAAAACATCATACCGAATCAAACTCCTAAGCCCTTCTGCAGGCTCTTACCAAGTTCTGCACATGGAGCAAAGTGTTTCCATGGTCTGGAAGATACTGCTGAACATACTCAGAATATAATGGCAGGGAAAACAACCTCTCCACAATTCATTTACAGTCCCACTGATGGCCCCAATGTTCCTACCATTGACCCTGTTTTATCACTGAGAAGACCTAAGTTAGACAATTCCCCCAGTATTTACACATAATAAGTAACAAAAAGAGGGTTGAAACCCAAGTAACCTGCACCGTGTACCCCACACTCCAGGAGTTTTGGATTCCATTGGAAAGAGCAGCCCATGAGCCCAAGCTAGGAACACTACACTTGTTGATATGGTTGTGAGCTTAGTTTTAAGATCACCAGAAGTGGGGAAGAGTCGGAGATTTAGAGCGCTTTCCTAAAAAGTTCAAGGCCTTAGGTTTGGTCTTCTACTCCAAGGGATATATATATATATTATTCATCAGATGGAAATTCATCAGACCTTTCCTAAAGAGTCACCAACACAAATCTCCCATGTCCAGCTTGGTTGCTGCTCGCAGGGAGGAACCAACTCCAATGGGAGCCATGTTCCAGATGTTCAGATTTGGGCATCGAATCTACAAAGAGAATTGAAAGGAGCAGGGACATGCTGCTACCATGTCTGATGCCACACAATGGAGCTTGGTGTATATATCAGGAATCTGCTTTTCCATTTGAATTGAATCCCTCTCTGTCACAAAGATCTCTGATACGCATTGTGCATATAGTGATGATGTTTCCCAAATGACCCAAACAGAAACTCCATAGGTGAGGGAGGGGAAGTATGAAGCAGGGTTTCAGGTAACCCAGGCTGGTTGTGAGGCTGAGCCTGACCTCAGGATCCTCCCACTTGAGTGCTAGGCTTGTAAGCATGCACTACCATGCTCCATTTATGTGGTGCTGGGAATCCAACCCAGAGCTTTGTACCTGCTAAGCAAGTACTCTTCCAGGCAAGCTGCATCCCAGAAACTAGTTCCTAAAATGTTAAAGCAGTGAACATTTTGTGGGAATGCGTGCTTAGTGTCCCTCTGAGAAGCACACAAAGAAGAAGGTAGCACTAGCTGAGAAGGTTTTTAAATGACTACATTGTAACCTCTCTGATGAAAGAAACTGTGTAAGGTGAAATTGAAGCTGTGTAAGGAAGCTATATCAGCTCCTTGGACAGCAGACCAAGACGACAAAGATAAAGCCAAGGATGGAGACCTGGGGTACTCACTTCTAAGGACAGAAAAGGATCCCAAGATAATCCTCCAAAAAATATGTAGATCATGAGTTTTCATGGTAGTGATACATCTCCTATCCACACTTTCCTTCCTGAAATAGAGGGGAAAACTTGCTGCTAACCTAGGTTTTTAACTCCAAGCGAGACTCATACGTGGGCTCATTTCCACCCACAACCATTGATGTCATCTCTCAGGGAGTCATCACCTCAGCCCTTTAGGGACTTCCTGGGGGCTCAGGATCTGAGCCCCTATACAGATCTGTGAAACCAAAAGATGCATACATGCAAAATAGATTGAGGCTGTAGGTACGTAAGTTGCTGGAAAGTGGGCCAGTCTGTGGTAAGTGAAGAGGGAATAGGGGGTTTCTGCTTTCCTTTGTGACTTCCCTGTTTCAGATCATGGCAGTCCCACCCTTCTGACACTCAAGTTCAAACCCTCAGAGCCATTCGTTTCTTCTTTCTCCTTTTTCTATTTTTTTGCCTGTGTGAGATGTGAGATCTACTCCCTCTACCCCCTCTCCATTCTCTCTAGCTCTGCCTTGTTCAAATCCTCCTTACTTCCACTAGACTCATTGCAGCAGTACCTGGTAGCTCTTCTCAGATTTCTGAACTCCTGCCACCTAGTCAAATATTTCTTTTGTTTTATTTTATTTTATTTTATTTTATTTTGCTTTGCTTTGCTTTGCTTTGCTTTAGTATTTCTTTTCTTTTGAGACAGGGTCTCTCTACATAGCCCTGGCTGGAATTCCTACTGGAATTCACTATGTTGACCACACTGGCATCCAGAGTGTTGGGATTAAAGGTATGCACCACCACACCCAGCCTACTTTGAGGACTTTTGACTCGCCTTTGGGGAAGACCATATTTTCCAAAGATGGCCAGACCGTTCTTCACGTTTCACAACATGACTTGGGTATTCTTAGCAGGAGATATGGTCTGTGTTCCCTCCCCTGAAAATCAATAGAGATTGAAGACCATGAAGAAGTTTTTGACTTCTTCCAAGGTTAGAACATTTTTTGCCTAGTTGTCTTGGGAAACTTCCCTTCAGGTCTATGTTTGCTGTGTACAAAAGTATGAGGTTACCATATGGTGAGGACCCCAAGTCATAAGTCCTTTTGACATCATGTTAAGGTGTTCTTAATGTAAAGTCCTGACTGACAGCTAGGAAGGCAAGGAAAATTTTCTCTAGGTAACTTATTAGCTCCAATTGGTGAACCCCTAATCCTTGAATTCTTCCCAGTCAAGCAATGGATCTCATAGAGAATTTTTTTATTCCAGACTCTGAGGCTTAATAAAATGATTGTTTAAAGCTGTCAATTTGGGTTGTAACCTCTCACATACCTAATAGATACCTGATGTTTTCTTTTGAATACTTACACAAAATCTGTATAAATCATCTGGCTACCACTTGCAAGAAACTACTTATAAAAATACTGAGATTTGGGGTTAGGGGTGCAGCTAAATGATCAGATATGTACTTAGCCCTGGGTTCCATCCCCAACACCCTCAACAACAACAATAACAACAACAGAAACAGTGCAAAAATAAGAGAGAAGAGCCTAAGAGAGAAGAGCTGAGCTGATCAGAATAAAATTTTCAGTATCTACCATGTACCAGGTGCATCGTAGACCTCCCCATTATCCAAATGTCCATTGTTATGTTGTTACCTGTTTAAGTGTCACAGAAATTAAAGTTCAGAGTAGGAAAGCAGGATCCCCTAGGCTTCTCTGGATCTTAAGTGACAAAGTGGATGTATGACTTATTTTTCTATTGTTGTGTTAAAACATCAATGAACAAGACAACTTATAAAAGAGTTTGGGGCGTACAGTTCCAGAGGAATGTAAGTCCATCGTCACCAAGACAGGGAAACATGATGGCAGGCATGAAAAGCTCATAGCTCATATCATAAACCAAAAGCAGGAAGCAGAGAGAGAGAGAACTGGGAATGGCACGAAGCTTTTGTTACATCAAAGCCAGTGCCCTTGTGATATGCTTCCTCCTGTAGGGCCACATCTCCTAATCCTAACCAAACAATGCCACAAACTAGGGACTATATCTGAGACTATGAGGGAAATGTCATTCAAACCACCTCAGCAGGAGTTCAAACCCAGAGTTGGCTGGGGGCAAGTTCCTATGATTCTCACAATACTTCAAAGGGTTGAGCCTAAGAAAGAGAATGGACTGGGCTGGAGACTTGAGTGTGTACTGCTCTTGCAAAAGACCAGAGTTCAGTTCCCAGCATCCACCCATGGGGTAGCTTACAACCATCTATGACTGCCTTTTTAAGCAATCCAATGCACAGGCACCGCCATACACACACACACACACACACACACACACACACACACACACACACACA
>CAJQZJ010034210.1:1859714-1873196 GCA_907164525.1 Lophiomys imhausi | reverse complement strand
CACACACACACACACACACACACACACACACACACACACACACACACTCACACACCAAGAACCCAGATGAGGATTTGGCATGACTGTCTTACCTCTCAAGACATGACTGGAGTAACTTCCCTTTTTGGAATCAAGAAAACAAAGCTAGCAGGCAGCTTCAGCTAGAGAAAGCCCCCCTGGCAACAATGTTGAACAAGCCAGAAGTAATTTGTTTCTATTCTTTTCCATGAGACTGCCAGAGGTTATCCTGGTTTTCATTAGCTCAAACTTCTCCTTTTCAAAAGATAATTCTTTGAAATCTTCAGGGAAACTAACATGGCTCAGGGCTGGTCGCCACATGCTCCCAGAATCCAGAGAAACTGAGGTTTTAACCCCTGAGAGCTACATCTGTATACACACGGAACTGAGCTTGCCTTTACAGTTGTGGTTTTTAATAGGCTATAAAGAGAAAGTTCACAAAGTGAGCTGAGACATTCACCTTTATCACAGAGGAAAAAAAATTTCTAGATTAGTTCAACGGAGTTACAACGTGTGCAGATTCGGTTACAGTAAAAATGTACTTAGGAATCTTCCCTCTAGAACTCAGAGCTAGGAAGATAGCTCAGTGGTAAGAATGTTTACTGTACAGATATGAGAACCTGCATCCAAGCTCCACACACAAAAAAAAGCTGGGCACGCCTACACCTGACTGTCAGCCCAGCACTCCAAGACAGAGACAATGAATCCCGTGAGAGGACAGACAGCCTAACCCAAACTGAAAGCTTCAGTTTATTAAGAATGGTAGATCAAGACACCCAACATTCCCTGGCCTCTGCAGGTCCCTGCACACAAAAACACATATACACATACACATAAATACTTCTGTGTATATACTTCATGCACATTATGTGCATGAATTTCAGAACTAATTAATATCTAAGAGTATTGTTTAAATATGTTAATTATCTTCAAATTCTTCTTACATAAATTTTATTAAAAACAAATAATAAAGAAAAAATACAGTAAAAATTTTCAGTCCTTATTTTTCTCATAATCATTTACATGAAAATGTTTATTGTCTTCATGTAAAGTTTCTATTTGGAAATATTTGAGATTGTTAATTTTGTAAACAAAAAAATTTTTTTTTTTTTGGTTTTTCGAGACAGGGTTTTTCTGTGTATCCTTGGCTGTCCTGGACTCACTTTGTAGACCAGGCTGGCCTTGAACTCACAAAGATCCACCTGCCTCTGCCTCCCAAGTGCTGGGATTAAAGGCATGCACCACCACCGCCCGGCTCAAAAAATTTTTAAATGATGTAATTTAAGCATCTAGTTTCTTATTCCTCCAACATTTCCAGGTCTATGTCACTGCAAGTTTAAACTTTGTTTTCCTTGGTGAAATCTGATGAGAAGGAAGGGTTGAGAACAAGCCTGGTGCTAGCTTTCCATCACTGTTACAAAATACCTGAGACAAAGAATTTACAGGGAGAGAAGGTTCATTTTGGCTCAGAGTTTCTGTCTATGGTTGCTTAGCTCTGTAGCTTTTGAATCTGTGGCAACACCACACATCACAGCAGGAACAGCTGGTAAGGGGAACTGGCCACTTCCTAGTGGTCAGAAAACAAAGAGAGGAAAGAACCAGGGTCCCCAAAGACCCTAAACAGGCAACCTAATGACTCAACTGCCTGAATCAGGGTGTCTGTCCCCTGCTGTAATTGGACACAAGAGCTCACCGGCAGTTTTGCTCTCCCAGTTCCACGGATGGCAAATCATGGACTTTGTTGTCCCCCACAATAGCAAGGGCCACTTGCCTCTATAAACCTATATAGACCACCGCCTGATTTTTGAGAGATGTGTATCTCAACCATACGCAGCTGTGAGATCATTGGTAAAGAGAGAAGAACAATGCAGAAGGAAGCCAGGTGAGAGAATACAGAAAATATTTCCCAAAAGCAAGAGAAAGTGAATGATAATGAAATCAATAATCTGAATGTCAATTGATTTCTGATTAAACCAGTTTTACAGAACATTTAAAGTGATAATGAGATACATGGAACAATAACTTTCATTTTAACAGACAAAGGCTATGTGGAGAGGCAAACAGAAGAGCAGATGTATGTAAAAAGAGTCAACTAGAAAGCCTGAGATATAAAAATAGACTCATCTTTTAAGTCTGTTTTTTAGTCCAGTTCAGACTGGATACAGAGAAACAACATGTTAATTAGAGGGGCATACTAAAGAATTCTCCAGAACATGGTACAGTACGAAATATTAAAAAAATCTATACATACACGCATTATGTGCAATAAAGTGACTATAGATAACACAAAATACAGTGTATATTTCGGAAACCTAGAAGAGATCCAGAAAGATGGCTCAGCAAGTAAATATGTTTGCTAGTAAATCTGATGAGGAACTCAGTCCCTGGGATCACATGGTAGGATGATAAAATCTTCTCTAGCAAGTTGTCCTCTGGCCTCCACACATGAATGACACTCACCCCAAATATACACATAAACCAAAATAAATGATTTAATTTTAAAAATTTCAACTACAAGTATTTTGAAGTTTTCACCATAAAGAAATTATATTTCAGTTAAATGATTAACACGATTTAAACAAGGCATTCATAAAACATCACAAAATACCCCATAATTAAGTATAATTTTCATTGGTAATATTAAACTTAAAAGTAGGTTTAAGGGGCTGGAGAGATGGCTCACCTGTTAAGAGCATGTATTACTCTTGCAGAGGACCAGGGTTTGGTTCAGGTGGCTCACAACTGTCATAACTCCAACTCCAGGGAATCATATCTCTGGCCTCTGAGGACACCTGGACTCATATGCACATACACACAGAGTGATACACACATATATATGCATAGTAAAAAATGATAAATCAACAGAAAATAATTTAAAAGCACATTTAAACTTTAAACACGTATACATATATACATATACATACATATATTAAATTTCTCTTCCACATAGCACTTGAGAGATATGAGGCCTAGATGAAGAAATTCATAGGCTCAACTCAGAAAAATGAATGAGCATTTGGGAATGGCACAAATTAACCTCTGTGATGTTGTGAGCTAAGAGTCTCCAGAACTAAAGACATGGAGCCAAGAAGTGGTTCTCCTCTCTTCACTTAAATCTCCATCTAGATTCATCGTAGTGAAATGCTGAAACTACATAAACAAAGAGAAAATAGTGCAAGGTGCAAGAAAGAAATGAAAACTTAAAAACAAAGAAACAGCAGTTGGGTGTTTAGCATGTTTTACATTAGCCCCGGAAGAAGTAGATGGCAATAACTAACAGCTTCAAAATGCTGGGGGAAATAACTCTCCGGCTAGGATGACATACTGTGCTTAGCATCCTTGAACCATGCAGGTGATACAAAGCTGTTGGAAGACACACAAAAATGAAGAGTAACTCGGGTACTGCACTTACCTAGCATGCATGTGTCCCTATGTTTGCGTCCCAGCATTACAGAAAACATGCATATATCCCTACCCTTAAAATTAAAAAATAAATAAGTAAACCTTCCTTTCTTTTTTTATTTAAGTTTTTTTTTTTTTACATTCCAATCCCTGTTCCCCTCCCTCTTCCCAGTCTCACCCTCCCACCCACTTCCCCCACACCCTCCCCGCCCCTCCAGTATCAAGCCTCATCAGGACTAAGTGTCTCTTGTTCCATCGAGGCAAGATAAGGCTGCTCTGCTAGGAAAATGAGCTCTTGAGGGAGGCAACATAGTCCAAGTCCAGAATAGACCCCATTCTGATTGTTAGGGGAACCACTTGAGGACAAAGCAGCCCGTCAGCTTTATATGTGTAACAGATCTAGGGCCAGTCCTTGCAAGCTCTTTGCATAGTGGTTCAGTCTCTTTAAGCCCCCTATAAGTACACTATTAATTATGGAAAAAAATGAGTATATGGAAACTGTTAGAATATCAACTATAAAAATATAAAGTCCAATTTTTTTTACTTAAAAGGTAAAGCTAATGTTTATAATTATAGCAACAACAACAACAAAAAGGCTAGTGGTTAGCATGATGGATGAATATTTGAAGGCTTCCAAACCAGCTGGGTCAAAATGGTCCAGGAGAGAAGGCTCTGGGGAAGGGAACTTCCCAATGGGAATCTAGTGCAGGTGGGGTGAGGTCTGGGTGAGGGTGAGGAGACAGCACATTACAATCTCAAATCTGATTAAATTTGACAAAAATAAATAAAAGCAATCAGATTGGGATCTTTTCAGCCATAAATAAAAAAGTTTTGGTTATCAGGACAAAAGGACATTTGTAAATTTGTGTGGCAGATTACAAAACCAAATACAGATAGACCGCCAAGTTTGATGTATGCAAGGATACAAAATCATAGAAAACATAATATCCCTCTCTCCCTAGCTAGGAACTGGTTAATAAGACAAAAAAAATCAATAAGAGTATAAAAGAGTTGAGTGGTACAATTATAAAATGATCTAGTTCACATATGTAACTACATCCAAGAACTAACGAATGATCTAAGAATGCCTACTGCCTTTACCACTATTTACCATAAAGCAAGTCTTTAAATTTTTGAAACTATGGTGCTCCCATACAGTGTATTTCCTAACTACAATAAAATTAAACTAGAAATCAATCACATAAAAACTAAAACTGTTGCCCTAAATATTTGGGAGTTATATCATAGTCTGTTAAATTGTTTAAGAGTTGAGCAGAGAGGTAATATCAACTGTAAGAGTAAGAGGTGTGGGGCTGGAGAGATGGCTCAGCGGTTAAGAGCACTGGCTGCTCTTCCAAAGGTCATGAGTTCAATTCCCAGCAACCACATGGTGGCTCACAACCATCCATAATGAAATCTGGTGCCCTCTTCTGGCCTGCAGATATATCTGCAGACAGAACACTGTATACATAATAAATAAATCTTTTAAAAAAAAAAAGAGTAAGAGGTGTGGATGACACCAGGATGTGTGTTAAATTGTTTAAGAGTTGAGCAGAGAGGTAATATCAACTGTAAGAGTAAGAGGTGTGGATGACACCAGGAAAACAGCCCCAACAGGACAGGTACACATATGAACTCACAGAGACTGCGACAGGGTACGCAGACCTGCACAGCTTCAAACCAGACAAAATCCCAGCACCGAGAAGGGGAAGTGGATACAAAGTGGATGCAAAGTCTCTGACCAAGAAGCATTTGCAATTGGCACCTCCTGGGAAGAGAAAAATCAGTTTTCTCCAATGCAGGATCACTGAGAACATCAACCACACTCCAGGACAGATGCCATCCTCAAGAGCTGGCTGACACAAAAGGAACTCCATGGTTTTTGTCTCTTTTTTTGTTTTGTTTTTAGTTTGGTTTGCTTGTTTGTTTTTGTTTTGTTTTGTCTTACTGGTTTTCTTCCTTTCCTTTCTTTCTTTCTTTCCTTGACTGTCTGTCTGTTTGATTTTCAGGATCTGTTGTTGTTTTAGAGAGACAGGGAAAAAGAGCATGAAGTTGGGAGAAGTTAGAGGAGGGAAAAGAATATGTTCAAAATATGCTGTTTGAAAAATTTTTCAGGGGGCTGGAGAGGTGGCTCAGAGGTTAAGAACACTGGCTGTTCTTCCCAAGTTCCTGAGTTCAATTCCCAGCAACCACATGGTGGCTCACAGCCATCTACATTGAGATCTGCCCGGGGAAATATGTGTAGAGCAAATACTGTATACATAATAAATAAATAAATAAATGTTTAAAAAAAAAAAAAAAAAAAAGAAAAATTTTTCAATAAAAAGAATTATAGAAAGAGTTGAGAATCCCCAAGAAAGTTAAAAGTATTTTGAAATCATGAACACAACATTCAAAACTTAAGAAATACTGCTAGAGATATACCTAAAGAGATATTTGCAACACATAAATATATTAGAAAATAGAAAGAGCAAAATGTTGATGTTGTAAGCATCTGTCTCCTGAAGTTAGGAACAATGGCAATTTAAGCCCAAAGGCAATAAAATGAAGAAAGTGAAAATACAAGAACATAAATTAATAAAATAAAAATCAAGTGTGTAAGAGTCAGCAAGGCAAAAAGTGAGTTACTTGAATTCTAGGGAATTTAAGCATTAAGATTAATCATGAAAAATATACAAATAGAAACATGAGGACTGAAAAGGAGACATGACTCATACTGTATAGTGAAAACAAGAAGCACTAGCCAATCCGTGGCTGTGGAAGAGGGGGCATCACAGTCCTTGGTCGTATCGCCATTGTTCAAGTTAATAATCCCTACCCATGCTCATACAAGCAACCCTAACTAAACGTCATGAAAGAAAGAGAGAAAGGAGCATTTCATGGTAGGTGAAAGAAAATAGGAAAGGATGATAGAGAAGATACATACATACATACATATATACATGCATACATACACCAAAACACACACACACACACACACACACACACACACACGAGATATATATATATATATATATATGTATATATCGCATGAAATTGTAAAACAAGTAAGTAAATAGGTTTTAAAAAGAAGGGGCTGAGATCACACACTCCCCCTTGAAAGGCAGGGCCTCCATGACCTGAAAGCTTCTCATGGTTCCTACCACCTACCATAGAGACATGCTGGGAGCTAAGTCTTCACCACACCGCCTTCTGGGAATGCTTAAGTCATTGCAGAACCTTTTGAAAAAGAAAGTTGCACAATATTCTCCAAAGGCATAAAAAAAATTCTAAATATGTAGAGAATTAGATCATAGCATAGATATCAGTTCTCCACAAACTCATCACAATTCTGCTTATACTAAACTCAATACACTGGTCAAAAACAAACTGATACAGAAGAACAAAGGGCCAAGCACAAAAAAGTCAGCTTTGAAGATAAAGAACTAAGAAGGTCAACAGGTGCGCTGTCAGATGCTTAAAATGTTTATAAACTTGCTGTGCTTGCGACAGAATAGTGTTGGCATGGATAGACAAACAGAAAAGGACAGAGTAGAAGCTGAGAGTCAGGCTGGGTGTTCATTTCTGCACTTTTCACACAAAGGCAACTGGAATCTCTAAGACATGACGAACTCTCAGAAACTCAACAGTGGAAGAAACAATGCAGAAAATCTGGTCTCATTTGGGGAAAAAAAAAAGACATAGAAGGACAATCCATACGCAAGGGTCTACAGATGCTCGTGAGCACCTTATAGGACATTAGGCTCCCTTAGCTGTTACAGAGAAGCACACTGGTTGCACCGTGAGCATTGCTACACATCTGCAAGAGTGGCTGAAAGAAAATATAGAGGCAGCTCCCTGTGTTAAGAGGGCTGCGTCACATATCTGGAGACTGTGTTTTCCATCCCTATGTATTGTGGCAGCATCCCGCCGTTTTGCAAATAACCATGATGTTTACATATCATGAGGTGTCCAACAGTCATGTAGCTTTCTTCTCTGCCACGTTTCTCCAGGGGTCACCCATCTCTTTCTCCTTGGCATGTAGGATGTGTTTTGTTTGTTTGTGTTCACTGAATAGTGGGCCCTTATCTTCTCTGTGGGTGGCCATGATGATCAATGTTGTCAACTTGACTAGACCTAGAATCAATGACCAGAGAAGGCATTGGACACATCAGTTAAATTGGCAAGGGAAGACCCACCCAAGCATTCAGTACCTTCCCACAGCAACCCAGATAAAAGGGAGTCTGAGAAAGGGAAACATTTGCTTTTCACCTGCTTGCCTTCACACAGTGCTGGCGAGTTCATCTAGCCTGTTTGCATCTTGCTGCTGCCGCCATTCTTTGATGATGTTGGTGGAATCCTCCAAGTCTTCAGTTCCAGACTTGGAGTGCTGAAGCATCCAGCCTTGCAGGCTGAGTAACTACATCCTCTCCAGTGTGGAGGCAGCCACAGTTGGACTATGAAAGCATGTAAGCCAACATAGGAAACTTCCTTTTAATATATGTTCACTCACCCTATCAGTTCTGCCCCTTTAGAGAAGACTAATAGTTACTCTTCGCTCTTGTGTCTGAGTTCTAAAGACCATAAAAAGTTCTTCTTGCAAGCACATATGTGTATACAGAAGAAAGTGAAGAGACACATAAGAAAGTGTTCTTAGAGACCACTGCTGGTGGGGGGGGGGGTGCCCAGATATTATGGTTAAGGCATGAAATGACACCCACAAGCTAGCATCATTGAACATTTACTCCCCGGTTGATGGTGTTGTTTAGGAGTTGATGGACACTTTGGAAGGTGGGGCCTAGCTGAAGGAAGTGTGTCACTAGGGGTCAGGCCACCAGCCACAATAAAGCCTCTCTCCTTTAAGCTGTTTCTGTCAGATAGTTTCACAACTATGAAAACATGACTAATATAGAGGACAGATGTGTGTGGACTACATATTGCTTTACATTCATTTGCATTTTTGTTGCATTCTTTGTTGCTGTCCTTTACTTATTATTTGCATATGTTTAAACTTTAAGACAAAGGAAAGGCACCCCACAGCCTACAATAATTAAGTAATGATAGCTTTTTCCCTCTAATCATAGTCTACAATAATAGCAATGGGAAAGAAAAGGCTAGCAAAGATGGCCGACTGTGGTCAGAGATTCCACCGTGTGAGCCAGGCCTCCCCATCCTCCCAGTTCAGGAAATCAGTCCTCTCGTTCTAACCACAAGGCAATATGCACATTAGTACTGTGCTCAGACTGTCAGCCTTGTGATCCAGCACCTCCCCTTCCTCTCCTGTCAACTCAGCTAAGTTACCTGCCCTCTCTACTCTCCAGCTAAGGAGCGGAGCTCCAGTCCCGCCTGACAGCCTCAATGATGACCCTCAATGATCCTCACCCCCTACAGCAGAGGGGGATGAGACCTCTCTTCCCAGTGAATACCAAAAGCTAAGGCAAACCTGCCACATCATCTCCTGCTTGCTGTGAATGGAGTCAGTCCCCACGGTCTGAGATGCTCTGTGCAGAAACCCAGCTGGCCAGGAACTGGTGTCACCTGCCAGCAGCCAGGCCTTGAGAGGAACAGCTCCATGCTGGGAGTCTTAACCCACCCGGACTGTAGGCTCATAAACATTTGCTGTTTTCAATCTACCACAGTAATGGGGGAAGAGAAAGACTAGTCAGTGTTTCTCTAAAAATGTATCACTTACCTGTCTAAGAGGCCAGACAGACCAAAAGACCATGCCTACAGACTCCTTTCGAGGGCTAAGATTCTATGAAGTTCTCAGAACAGCACATCCTGACACAAACAAATGATTAAGGAAACAGATTCCTTGGTGAACTCATCTTCTTGATTAAACAGATGAGTCTTTCTGGCAGACTCTGAAAGCTTAAATGGACCTCATAGATTTGGACGAGGAGGCTCAAACCGAGGGCACACCTTTTGAAACTTATGAGACTTTCTCACCATCAACCCTAGCCAACAGCCATCAGCTGGTAAGACCTCAATCTGCAACCGTTGAGAAAAAGGAAGTGGGAAGAGCCATTGGTAGGAAGGCAGGCAGGGACTCTTCTTTCTTTGTCATGGTGCAGACAAAACCCAGACTTGATCCTTAGCTTTGGACCCTGAGCAGACTTGTAACCTCTCACTTCCCACCTCACCCACTCAGATGTAAAACAGAAAAAAAAAAAAAAAACTTCCCGTGTACTAGCGAATGGTGGAACTGAAGTGACGGCACACATGGGAAATTACTTCTTAGATTGGAGAAGACATATCAGTTTCGCTCTTGTTTCTAAAATGTATGGTCAGCTGTGCCAACTTAGAAAACAGGGTGTAAAAGAAAACTTGCCCACCTCCACACATGGGAATGGGCCACTGCTGGGAAAACAGCTTGGAGGTAGGAAATGGGTTGGACCCTTATCTCGTAGCATCAAGTCAAGAGTAAGTTACAGCACAAACTATCCTTGGGTTGCGGTGGTTTGAGTTGTGATTTTTGCACTTTATGGTGATGTAGAAGGCATGCCCAGTAAGCCCCTGAATCTTTTCCTGGGCTTGGAGCACCCGGTACGACACTGTCTTCCAGGGCTCCGAAGTCAACAGGGAAGTGCAGGTTCCAGTCAGCCTCATGACCATAAAGGTGAACCTCAGACACCTTCCTGGGCACTATCTTCACATTGTAGCTGAATAAGCTGGGACAGTCCAAAGATTAGGTGTGTGTTAAATGCCTTTTCAGCTCAGTTGCTTCATTAGTATGTTACCCCATAGTAAGTCAAGGAACATCTCTACCTGGAAAGTATTGTATATGACAAACTAAGAAGAACTTCATGAAACTATCTACACTGCAGTGGAGAGATCACTAGAGTAAAGCCCTGAAAAAAAAAACTAAGCTGTGGTGTACTGTGTAGCATACATAAAACTTCCACATACATGCACGTGTGTGCACAGACATGTCACAAATTCAGAGAACATGTGAGCAATTCCCGCATCACTTCCTAACAATGGTTAGCTCCGGGGAAGGAAGTAGAATTAGGTGTCAGTGTGTCATTTCAATATCTCATCACACACACACACACACACATGCATACACACACACACATTTGTATTAGACATGCTGATCAAGTCTTTTAAATGGGTATCCATTAGTTTAGAATTTTAAAAGCAAAAATATTTTAAGTTTGAATGTTAAAAAAAAGAGAGAGAGAGTGAGAGAGAACTGTGGGCTAGTGGGATGGCTCAGCAGCCACACCTTCCACCAAGCCTGACAGCATCAGCTGCATCCCTAGATCTCTATGGTGGAAGGAGAGAACAGATTCCTGCTGGTTCCTCAGCCTGTGCACCATGCTCCCCCCCATACACACTCACACAAATTGACAAAAGTGACTAGGGGGTTCTTTTATGGTGGCCCTGGGGATTGAACCCAGGTACTCCCCAGATGGTAGGTAAGCACACTCTGTCACTCTTACTGCTCTCCAGCAGGATAAATGTTTCTAAAAATAAGAGAAAACACTAAAAATAATTTCATGGGCGCCAGATACCTCCATGAGAAAGGAAAGTCTGTGTAACCTTTTAAAAAGTTTAAAATAATCGCAGCACAAAGTTTTTCTCTAATCAACAACATTAAGAGATCTGTATTTAAAACATAAAATTAAATTAAGAGGTAAACAAAAACTGTCTAACTCATAAACAAGTTGTGATAAAGGTTTGAAGCCTTTATATTGTAAAAACAAAACAGCAAGCCCCTGCCCTCCAACCCATAAGACTCTTTGAAAGGAAGTGTGTATTTGAAAGGTCCCTTCCCAGCCTCAGTTTACAGGCATGAAAGCAAATGCCACTAAGATGGAGTCTCTGTCACTACCAGGCCCCGGGCTGAGGGGAGTCTGTAGCGTGTTGCCTACCCTGCGGCTTCCAAATCTGTTGGAATTTTTCATTCAGATCCCTATGTGAGGGTGAACTGGGCTCTCCCTGCAAAAGGAGAAGTCATGGCACAGAGTGTCAGGGTTTCCACACCCAGGGAAGCCTCCCGATCATCTGGGAAGCCTGGGCCTGCTCGCATTTTAAACTAATGACTTCACCACGGAGAGTCCAGGTTCCCAGGTTCCTCTAACTGGAAGGCCACTGGGACTGTCCGATCCCTCCTCCCTGGGGAAAGTAAAACGGAGAAGGGAGGGGATTTCTTCAAATGGGTTGGTCACCTCTCCACCCCTCCCAGAGAGGGGCCTCTCCAAGCTCTTCCCAAAGGCAGGCCACTCCCATTAGGGGGAGGCTCGAAGTCCCTTTGAGCACTGCCACCAGGGACTCCTGATGTCGTGCTGAATAAGGAGGAATCTGCACCTAATAATTCAACCTAGGCTGCACGCTGACTTGAGACAAGAGTGGAAAGTTCCTCTTCTGTTTTGTGGTTTGATTTGCGGTTTTGCTAGGCGAGCACTCCACTACCGACCTAATCCCTAGCCTCTCTGGATAGTTATTTTTAAAGAGAACATTAGACGAATGTACAAATAAAAGTTCTTAGCCCTTCAAATACTCATTTAACGTTCAGCAAACATTTAGTAGGCAGCAAATGAGGAAGTGGACGTTCAGCATCCACCGGTCACCCAGATTCCTGTGCCCGCGAGAGCAGATTCTTTAAAAGCCTTTGCCAGGCTGGGGAAGGCACTGACTGGAGTCAGTGGAACTGGTCTAAACACAGCCCCGTTGCTAACAAAAACTGAGCATGTTTTTAACTGTAGTGCGCTATGCTGTGAGGATTCAAAAAAGATGCTGTGGTCCAAGGCATCGTACGTTGGTGTTTGACATGCTCAAGGCAGTCGGGCAAGGTCTCAGATTCTAATCCCCTCCAGGTTAGCCCCAGTGTCTAAACTCACCTGAGCAACACAGTAAGTTCCAAGGGGAGCCTAAGCTACACAGTGAGTTTCAGGCTAGTCCTGGGATACACAAGGAGATGCTTGACTTCAAAGACAAATGAGGAAGAGGAGGGAGAAGGAAAGGAGGAGGAAGATTACACACACACACACACACACACACACACACACACACTATGTGGGTACATAATTATTAACTAGCCACCAGACACTGCATCTGCCAGGACCTTGACCTCAGACTCCCCAGCCTCTGAAACTGTGAACGTGTTTGAGGCACCCAGTCTTCAGTTACAGCAGCCCAAGCTGAGACATCCTCTCGAAAGCTCAGGTTGAGCAATGCATAAAGATGGAGCTTAGACAGCAACATGCTGAAGAAAAGAAGCTCGAAACTGGGGTTCATTATTGTAAAAGAAGCAAATTTTGTCCAGACGGCCAAATTTATTCTCAGGAAGCCCTGCCCATTTCCTCACATATTGTGTAGCTATTTTTTTTCTCTGTTGTTTGTTTATTGTTTTGTTGACTCTGTAGCTCAGGCCGGCCTTGAACTCACCGTGTAGCCCTGACTGACCTTGAGTTCATGATCCTCTGTGCCTCGCTCTCTCAAGTGCTGAGATTATAGACATGAGCCTCATGTATTTTGGCTGTTTTCATGTTGGGAACTCAAATTTTGAGTAGTTATGACAAAGGCATTTTTATCTAAAACTGTCATCTAACGTATGGCCCTCAAAACCCAAAATATTGACTGTCTCTTCTAGAAAAAGTTGGCCAGGCCGTGCTCAGTATGAAACCTATACCATCCTAAGTGCCCACAGGTCTAAGGTTAAATGCTGAAATTTAACTTTTTAGTTCCAGAGTCTGCTAAGGTTTCCAAGGCATGATAGTTGTGGCTTGAGATGGGAATGAAAACGGAGGCTGGAAACAGAGACTCGGGGTGGCTTCTGGCCTGACTGTAGAAAGAAAACTGGAGGCTAAAATAAGGTTCTTTAAAGTAAATGAATCAAACTACGGCTGCAGCTCAGTGGCAGAGCACCTGCCTAGCATGCTGAGGGTACCCGAGTTCCAGCACCGGCACTGCAATAAGTTCGTTTATTAAGTTAAAATAAAACCTAAGGTATTTTTAAATTCAAGACAGCAAAAGTGGAATAGGAAATAGCAGTAATGGGCTGTGCTCTTGTCCCTAATCTGCCACCAATTAGGTGTTTAATTGGGGTAATCACTTTGTTTCCTTGAGCTGTTATTT